>CM033392.1:31475040-31770132 GCA_019426215.1 Buddleja alternifolia
TCCTACCTTTGGCCCATTCTTGATTTGGAATCAACTTCCATGCGTTTTGAGTTATTAAAAGTTTTTTAAATTTTTGAAAAAACTAGAAAAGTCTCGGTTTTTCCCAAAACGTATAAATCCCAAAGTTATGATCTGTTCAACTATGTGATGGGGCTATGATTAATTAATGCTTTGCACGTCATCTTCATACGCTTGATGGTTGATTTGCATAATGGATGGATGTATGGTGAGCGAGCCTTAGATTATATTCAATTGGGTTGTAATATATTGGCCTCTATTTCAATTGGTTGTATATTTTATTTCCGCACTTTTTTTTTCATTTTAATGTAATCGAATATGGAGACGAAGATGATGGACCATTATTGAAGATTATGTATGCCGTTGGAAGCTTATGTAATAGATAGGGCCTATTTTAATTTAGTACCCTAGATTGCCTTAGATTCACTGGTGGCTCGGGTGGATCGCTTAGGGACCCACAATCATCCATATTGGTTTACCGCTTTGTGGATATCTTATATTATGTTTTCTTATATGCTACTTGGATTGCATGAATACATAATTAAAGATAATCCTTATCTTGATGAGACCTTGCATGTTGAAACCCCTCGCTTGATTTGTTTCAAGTAAATCCAAGAAATATTATGTTTATGTGGAAATTGAATGAGGTTCTATTGTCCACGCCTTCCATCGTAAGTGGTGGCATGTGAAATGCCATGAAGCTTGGCCCGCCGTCCATGAGTCGTGGGGTGGCGTCAAGTGGATTAAGCTGTGACCACCACTAAGCATAGAGATGCTCGTGGGATCGATTTGTCTAGGTGTCGTCCATGAGTCGTGGGGCACACTAGTCCGATCGATTGACCATGAATATTTGATGGGCTTTCCTTAACGTTTACTACCATATGGGCTCGTGTTCTCGGGGTATATGGGAAAGACGAGGCTAAAATATCTTGAGAACTATATGTCGATATAGAAGGCCGGTAAGCCTACCATACGGATTTATCATATGGGCTCGTGTTCTCGGGGCATATGAAGAGTCGCTTATGGATCTCGAGCCCACTAGGGAGACCCGCATATCTCCTCGAATATCCATATAAGAGGGTTATGGAATTTGATAAAATAGTGGGAGACACGTATGATTAAAGACCGAATTATATGTGGACAAAATTACATGTTGAATGCTAATTATTTTGCCTTGCGATTTATTTTGTAGTTTACAAAATGGTCAAAATCGACTTTCAACAATCCTAGATTCCAATAGACTTATCGGTTCCAACTACGCCGATTGGTATCGAAACCTTAAAATTGTGCTTCAAAGTGAGCGCAAGGATAGCGTATTAGATATGCCTTTGCCTCGCGTAACTCGCACAAGCACTGATGATGAACGTGCCTCTTTTGATAAGTGGACCGATGATAATATCCAAGTGAGATGTATCAGGATGGCTTCAATGACTAATGAGCTTCAAAAACAATTTGAGCACATGACCATCTCTAAAGATATTATCAAAAGTCTCGAGGAGCTCTATGGCACTCGAATTAGGAGGGAGAGATTCGCAATCTCTAAAGAGCTATTCCGTGCTCGTCTGCATGAAGGATCTTCGGTCGATAATCATATTTTACGTATGATCAGTCTTATTAATAAGTTTTCTGATCTTGGCGTAAAATTTGAGACCGAGCTTTCTGTTGACCTCGTGCTATAGTCCCTTCCGAAGTCGTTTGACCAATTTGTCATCAACTACAACATGAATCAACTTAAGGCTTCATTACCCGAGTTGTTGCACATGTTGAAGAGTGCAGATGCCACCATCAAGAAAGATAAGCCTGTACTGCTTGTTGGTTCCTCATCCCATTCTAAGGGCCGTAAGGCCAATAAGAATAAGGGGAAGAAGAACAACAACAAGAAAAAACAGTTGAAAGGCAAAGGTGGTGTAAAAAAGGCTAAGGGTACCGATCATGATGCGTGCTTCAATTGTGGTAAAAAGGGACATTGGAAGTGTAATTGCACTGAACCAATGAATGGTATGTTTTATGTTGAAGTTAACTTATCAGTTAATGATGCTTCTTGGGTGTTGGACACCGGATGTGGAGTTCACCTTTGCAATGATTTGCAGGTGATGCCAAGAAGCAAACAGATAAGTAGAGGGGAGATGACCATGCGGTTTGGGAATGGAGCACGGGTTGCTGCCACGGCCGTAGGAACTATCTACTTATCTTTTCCCAACAAAAACCGTGTTGTTTTGAACAATGTATTTTACATTCCGCAATTAATTAAGAACATCATTTCTGTACCCTTGTTGGACAAGGAAGGTTATAGTTTTGTTATCAAAAATGGAGCTTGCTCCATGTTTTATGATTCTTCTTTAATATTGGAATCAAAGTTGTCTCATGGCTTATACACGGTTCTCCCCGATACTCCAATCTTATTATCTCAACATGAGGAACTTACTAGTAAGAGAAAGTTAGATAATCAAAATGATACATACCTGTGGCATTCTAGACTAGGCCATATCTCTAAAGATAGAATTCATAAGATGGCGGATAAGTTTGACCTTCGGGAAATGCTAGATATGCCAACTTGTGAATCTTGTCTAAAGAGTAAGATGACCAAGTCACCATTTGCCGGGCAAATGGAGCGAGCTACTAACCTTTTGGACTTGGTCCATACGGATGTATGTGGTCCGCTTAATGTAAGCACTAAAGGGAACCATTCTTACTTCATAACCTTCACCGACGACTTTTCGAGGTATGGTTAGTGTGTCTTATGATATACAAGTCTGAAGCCTTTGAGAGGTTCAAGGAGTTTAGACATGAAGTAGAAAAGCAAACGGGAAGAAGTATCAAAGCTCTTCGATCGGATCGAGGGGGAGAATACTTGTCCCATGAATTCCTTGATTATCTAAAAGACAATGGGATTGTCTCTCAGTGGACTCCGCCCGGTACTCCCCAACTTAATGGGGTAAGCGAGCGAAGGAATCGGACCTTGATGGACATGGTTCGATCCACGATGAGTTTCACTGGACTTCCTCTTTCCTTTTGGGGATATGCCCTAGAATCTGCGACGCATCTATTAAATAGAGTACCGTCAAAGAGTGTCTCCAAGGTGCCATATGAAATGTGGTTTGGTAAACCACCCACTTATAAATACCTAAGGGTATGGGGTTGCTCGGCTTATGTCAAGCAACTAGTGGGCGATAATTTGCATGCAAGATCCTCCTTATGTAAGTTTGTGGGATATCCAAAGGAATCCTATGGATATTATTTCTACAACCCATCGGAACATAAAGTGTTTGTTTCAAGGAACGCTACCTTCTTAGAGAAGGAATTTCTATTGGATAGAAATGGAGAGGTTGCAGAACTTGAGGAAACTCAAGAACCACAAAAGGGTTCACCTGATACCACAGATGCGCAACCAGAAGTAGTAGCAAGTACACAACATCCTCGAAGATCCGAAAGGATCCCGAAACAACCTGAGAGGTATGGTTTCTTGCTTAATAGCAACGAGGATGGTAATTCCCCCGATCCAAGGACATATGGGGAAGCGACGTTGGACGTCGATTCGGGAAAATGATTAGAAGCCATGCAATCCGAGATGGACTCCATGCACTCCAACAGGGTTTGGACCTTGGTAGATCCACTTGACGGGTCTAAACTCATAGGCTGCAAGTGGATCTATAAGCGAAAGCTTGGAGCAGATGGAGAAGTAGTCACCTACAAGGCACGTCTCGTGGCCAAATGTTACACTCAGAGGCAAGGAATTGACTATGATGAAACCTTTTCACCAGTGGCGATGGTCAAATCCATTCGGATACTTCTAGCCATAGCTGCATATTTAGACTATGAAATATGGCAGATGGATGTGAAGACTGCTTTCCTCAATGGTAAAATAGAGGAAGAGCTTTACATGGAGCAGCCCGAGGGCTTCGCATCCATAGGAAGTGAGCCCACACAATTCTCAATGAAGGATATGGGAGAGGCAACCTACATTCTCGGAATGAAGATTCATCGAGATAGATCCAGTAGAATGCTGGGACTCTCCCAATCTGCGTACATAGATAGAGTTTTGAAGAGATTCAAAATGGATCAGTCCAAGAGAGGACTGGTGCCTATGAGACATGGTATTTCTCTTTCCAAGTCTATGTCCCCTCAGACACCGGAGGAAAAGGACAAGATGTCTCACATACCATATGCCTCTGCTATAGGGAGTATTATGTATGATATGCTATGTACACGGCCTGATGTGGCTTATGCACTTAGTGCAATAAGCCGATATCAAGCCAATCCAGACGAAGAGCACTGGAAAGCCGTAAAGGCAGTCCTTAAGTACTTAAGAAGAACTAAGGATGCCTTCCTAGTCTACGGTGGAGGAGAATTAAAATTGGAAGGCTATACAGATTCTAGCTTCCAATCTGATGTGGATGATTTCAAATCTATCTCGGGATTTGTCTTTGTACTCAATGGTGGAGCGGTCAGCTGGAAGTGTTCTAAACAGGAAACTATTGCTGACTCCACCACAGAGGCTGAGTACATTGCAGCCTGGGCGGCTGCAAAAGAAGCTATTTGGATAAGGAACTCCATCCAAGAGTTGGGTGTTGTTCCATCTATTGTTGATCTCGTACGATTGTACTGTGATAACAATGGGGCTATTGCACAGTCAAAAGAGCCAAGGTCTCATCAGAGGTCCAAACACATAGAAAGGCGATACCATCTGATCAGAGAGATCGTTCGTAAAGGCGACGTTTGACACGCTAAAAGCTAACGTGCTATGATAACAAGTGCACTAGTCGTGTGTGGTAATAACTGTGGACGAAAAGTCCGGGTTGTCGAACCACGGAGACTTGAATTCTAGTTTATGATTTTATAGAAAAAACAACTACAATAAAAGTAACTTAAATGTAAAAACGTGTACAATAAGAACAAGGTTATGCAAATGAATTAAAACCAACTATAAAGGGAGACTAAGGCACATGCTAGGTCCAAATTGATCAAATATACTTATAAAGGCTCTTGTTGTAGAATTACTCTTATACTGTTATGGTGAAAACTCCTAAGGTAGAGAATAACCGATGTCTCGCGTATAAACTCCTATACTTAGATCGTGATTTCCCAAATATCCCTATCCGGAAATCTAACCACTAAACATGCATTAATGTACTAGAGTTCACTCGATTTGAATCGAACGACTTCACCCGGGAATCTTTACCTATGTCTAGGGCAATTCCTCATTAGTTGCGGGTCATGATGTGAATTTCTTGCACCCTAAGTCAATTTTCTCCCGAAATATTAACCTAGGCATAAGATTCTAACATATAGTGATCAAGTATATGCAAGATAGACAAAAACACAATTCACATCACATAACAATATAAGAACAACCTCAACAATCATCTATTGTAAGCATATATCACAATTTGGCCTTACATGGCCCTAGTCTTACGAATTTAGTTCATAATTGAAAGCATAAAAGACACAAGAGGAATATTCATAGACAAGAAGAGTTACTAAAAGAAATATCTATGGAAGATAATCTTTTACAACTAATCTTCAAGAAGAAGTTCTATAGAAGAAATTCTTCAAGAATCACAAGAGAAGCTAGAAAAATCTAGAGATGAAGAACTAAGCTCTAAGCTTTTTTTCTTTTTAAGTTTTCATCAAGTTTTAAATGAGAGCAAGAACACTCCTTTTATAGCCACCAATTTTCGGCCATACGGTGTTAGGTGGAGTACAAGACTTGTTTTTCTTCACCTACCACCTCATTCTCACCTACCATTCCATTCTCAACTACCACCACATGTGTAAGAGAATATTTTTCATTTTCTTCTTCATCTAAAAAACATTACAAGTCAAAATTTGACTAGCTTTGAATTTCACTCTTGTGACTTCATTTAATTAAGTCCAACTTAATTAAAATGACTCCCAAGTCTTCCAAGACTTGTTAATTAAATTGTCTTCATGTTTGGTTTTCTGATGAGACCTCTGCTCTTTTGCTTGCGCAATAGCCCCGTTGTTATCACAGTAGACCGTTACTGGATCCCCAACGGATGGAACGACACCCAATTCTTGGATGAAGTTCCTCATCCAAACAACTTCTTTTACAACCTCATTTGCTGCAATGAATTCTGCTTCAGTGGTTGAGTCAGCTATGGTTGCTTGCTTGGAACTCTTCCAGCTAACCGCTTCGCCATTAAGTAGAAATACAAACCGAGAGACTGACTTCGAGTTATCCTTGTCGGATTGGAAACTCCAATCAGTGAACCCCTCTAATTCCAATTCTCCTCGTCCGTATATCAAGAACAACTCCTTAGTTCTCCTTACATACTGAAGGATTGTTTTCACCGAACTCCAGTGTGCAATGCTTGGATTCAATTGATATCGACTGCACACACTCAATACATAAGCTACATCGGTTTTTGTGCATATCATCGCTTACATTATACTACCTATCGCAGAAGCATAGGGAGTTTTGGACAATTTCACTCTTTCCTCCTCAGTCTTTGGGCACATAGACTTGGAAAGTGTGATGCCATGTCCCATTGGCAAGAATCCCTTCTTGGACTCTTGCATCTCAAATCTTTTGAGTACGCAATCGATATATGAAGATTGGGAGAGACCTAGCATCTTACTCAATCTATCCCTATAGATCTTCATACCGAGTATATAGGACGCCTCTCCCATACCTTTCATGGAGAATTTATGAGAGAGCCATACTTTAGTCGACTGCATCATCCCTACGTCATTTCCAATTAGTAGTGTCATCGACATAAAGTATGATGAACGTGATTGCGCTCCCACTACTTTTCTTATACACACATGCCTCTTCAACGTTTTGAACGTATCCATACTCTTGTATGACAGTATCAAAATGTTTGTTCCAACTTTGAGAAGCTTGCTTAAGTCCGTAGATAGACCTTTGGAGTTTGCACACTTTGTGTTCGCTCCCTTTGGATGTAAAGCCCTCAGGCTATTGCATGTAAATCTCTTCCTCAATTTCTCCATTGAGGAATGCAGTTTTTACATCCATATGCCATATTTCATAATCAAAATATGCAGATATAGCAAGTATAATCCTAATGGATTTCAGCATAGCCACCGGCGAGAAGGTTTCCTCATTGTCAATCCCTTATTTTTGATTAAATCCTTTTGCCGTGAGGCGAGCCTAATAGGTAACTACCTCTCCATCAACTCCAAGCTTTCGCTTGTAGACCCATTTACAACTAATGGGCTTGATGCCCTCAGGTGGGTTAACCAAGGTTCATTCCTTGTTAGAGTACATGGAGTCCATTTCGGATGTCATGGCCTCTAGCCATTTTCTCGAATCAATGTCCAACATTGCACTCTTAAAACTCTTCGGATCAGAGTCTAGAAGAGGATCTTGAGTACCTGAGTACCCTCCTCTTGCAATAGGCCTAGCCATCTTTCAAGATCCTCTTTGATCTCCTCAAAGGTTGTGTGTTTTCAGTGGGTGCCTCTGATGTAGCCTCGTTGGTGTCGGGTGGGTTAATTTGTATCTCTTGACTTGATCCATTCTCATGGACCTCATCAAGTTCTACACCCTCGCCTTTTCTAACTAAAAGGTGACCCCTCTCCAAGAAATAGGTGTTTCTCGAAACGATAACCTTTTGTTCCGTTGGGCTGTAGAAGTAATATCCAACAGTTTCCTTTGGATATCCTACAAAATAGCACAAAGAGGACTTGGGATCCAATTTATCTCCCACTAAATGCTTTACACAAGCGGAACACCCCCATATTCTCAAATGATTATATGAGGGCATCTTTCCACACCAACTTTCGTATGGGGTATTGGGCACCGTCTTGCTAGGCGATCTATTTAACTGATAGACACCCGTTTCAAGAGCATAGCCCCACATGGACTTAGGAACTTTAGTGAAACTCATCATGGATCGAACCATATCTAGCAATGTTCGATTCTTTCGCTCGGCTACCCCGTTATGTTGAGGCGTGTTGGGCGGTGTCCAATGTGAGAGAATTTCATTCTCTCTAAGATAATCAAGAAACTCGGTGGACAAGTATTTTTCCAGCAATTTCAATCATCAATTTTAGTCTTCTTCATCTCTTATTTATAGGTGAAGATTACCTAGAGTCCAATTAGGAAAAGGAAACTTCCTTTCTCCTAAACTCTCTAGTAATCCTCATCCTATAAGGTAATAAGTCAAACAACTTATCAATGATGAAGACTTGGAGGAGGGAAAAACTTTTTTTTTCACCTCCACCACATAAAAAAACCGTCCCCCTCCCTTATTCTACTCATAAAAATCGGTCAACAAAAGTCAATTGGGCTCTAGGATTTGATTCTGACTTCTCAATTTAATTATAGGCCCAACCCATCAGTTAAATACAAGTCAAATTAAATCCACGCAACTAATTCCAACATTTATTTATTTAACTTGGGCTCTACCCAATTAAATAAAATACTTGGACTCTACTAGGTACATTAATTTAATTAATTCTACAAGATTAATTAAAAGAGTAAAATTAATTGAATCCTTCAATTAATTTATATTCCATTTTAGGAAAGTACTACACTTTCCTAATTCCCTCAATTTCCTCGAAATTGATTAATCACATCTATTCAAGTAGTGACTCTCTCGAGTTAGTGTGTGACCCCTCAGTCTCGTTTCTATCTAGTAGTAAGTACACCTTCCCATAGTTTTAGTGTACTTTCCTAAAATGGAAAGTACTAGATTAAATCAATCCTTTGATTTAATCAAGCCTCGAATTAGTCACCAAGCTAATTCTCGACACTTACAAATCGTGGTTTCCCACCTAGTATAGGGTCCCGAAGACCTAGATAAAACGAAAGTAAAGATACGCCTTTTGCGATCTTGATCCTTACATAAGTAAGATCCCTCTATCAAATCTCCCAATTGAATCTAGAGCAGTGGCTATGGTCAAAGCTCTATTAATTCAATACTATGTTTCCCACGTTATGTGAAATCGACTTCGACTATCTAAACTAGGAAACCCTATGCCTCTTTAGATATCATACTTCGGCCGAAGATTCCTTAAGTCGATTCACTATGTAACCATAGGAGATTAACCGGCTGGCTAATGTCAGAGATAGATTCCTCTTGATTCTTACGTGCCTTACTATGTAAGACATGCATGTCTGAGTTTGCCCATATTCGATCATCTAAAGCGATCATGTAATAAATCAAGAACATGCGCGGTTATGCATAAGACATCCAATGGAATCTTAGGCCCATAAGGATTACTCTTATACTACAAGACCACTGGAAGTTCCACATTCGACTGGGAATCCATTTTAGGAACTTCCATGGGGTTGTTCAGTTCGCCCATTACCACAATGGCAACCCTCATATATGCATTGGCTTTCACCATGCCAGTATCTATGGAACGAGATACACTTCTCCCAGAGTATGCATCATATGAGCAAGTCTTTTGGGTTGCATCGATATCCCTTTATCTCGATGTACCCTTTTATGACTTGGAACAATGTTTAACGATCACAGCCTTCGAGACATATTCCATCATTGCCACACCCAATGTGCAATGATGTTACACAGCTATGTGTGATCCTTCGGGACTTTATTGTAAGCCAAAGTAAAAACTAATTTAAGAATAAAGACATGCCACACACATAAAAGAGATTGACTTTATTTATATGAAAATGATTGTTCAATTCTAGAGTTACTATTACAAAGAATGGCGCCCAATAATTGGTGCGCCGGGCACTATCTCTAACAGTCTTAACTAATATAGGAATGGAAACATTGTTCTTAAGCCCCTTGGGCCAAACTAAAACATATTTTAATAACAACAAATGTCCAGAATTCAAATAAAGAGAAGTAGATCCAATCCTAGTAGCTGCGCCGCTTTCCCCGCTGCCTACTTTGATCATCACTTCTTCTCGGCCCAACTTTCTACTTCTATATTTTGATCCAAACAAGAAACATGGGCACGAGCCCCTGAGTCCAGAATCCACAAAGTAGAAAAGACGGTCATAGACCAATTAGTTTAAAAAACAAAGAGTTTCATACCTTTTGCACCTTTGCCTAATTTAGGATAGTTCCTCTTCCAGTGGCCAAGCTCATCGCACTCGATACATCTATCCATTTTCTTAGGCCCTTTGCTCTTACTAAAACCTTTGAGCCTTTCCCTTACCCTTTTGAACACCCCCTTAAGCTCCAAGTTCGCCAGACTACTTCTTGTTGTTGTTCTTCTTAGACTTAGACTTTTTAGGTCCACAAGAGATGACCAAGGCAATTTCCTTTCCGTTTGGTTTCATGTTTTATTGTGCCGTAACCAATTTGTTTATTAGCTCAACTAAATTGCACTCTATCTAATTGCAGTTAAAGTTAACTACAAATTGGGAGAAGGAATCAGGAAAAGACTGCAAGATTAAGTCAATTTGAAGGGTGTCGTTCATGGTGAATTCGAGAGCATCCAATTACTCAATCCTCGAAATCATTTTGAGTACATGGTCACAAACCTTCTCACTTTCTTTCATCTTAGCTTCAAAGAGCTCTTTTGATATCTCATATCGAGCAGTTCGACTGTGCTCACCCTAGAGATCTACCAGGTGAGCTAGGATAGCTCTTGTAGTGGGCATCTTATCATGTGACCTTTGATGATCATTGGTCATAGATCCCACCATGTATCCTATCATCCGGAGGTCGTCCTTAACCCATTTTTCATGGGCTTGTACCTCTTTCTCGTTGGCACGTGTTTTAGCAGAAACCGTCGGGATATCAGCCTCCAAGACGTATCCCATATTGAGGACAATCCTCAAATTTCTAAGTCAGTCCACATAGTTGGGTCGAGTAAGAGTATACTTTTCGAGCAGAATTGAAAGTGAGTTTGTCATATTTGAGAGACATAAACGAGAAAATAACTGCAGAAATAAACCAGATTAATTAGATTATTTGTTATGACTTAACAAAGAAAAATTAAGGACTCAAAATTTATCTTGGCTCTTACTACATTATTCGAATCCCACACTCCCATGTGAAAATCTGGAATCATCATTGGCATCGATTCCACAGCGGGTATTGAGGTCCTTAATTAATTAGATGGGTTGCAACCTAACCGGTTTCTGGCCTTAATTATTTGAAGTGATATCTAATATCAATTTATCCAATAAACATTTCAACACATTTCCCCATAGTTCACCAAGCCGCAACCTAACCGATTTCTAAGCTCATGAACTACCCGACTTTATTCTCACTAACTCCTATAATCTAACATTTGAATTTCACCTTGCAACCGAAGTTGTTTCTGGGGTGAAATATGCTTCGATTAAGGCATTTACTGCACCTACTAAACTTTAAAATTGTTGGTCCCAAGTGGCATACGAAAGGGTCTAGAAGGGGGGGAGTGATGAATAGACCCTGAAGTATTTTTCGACTTCAAAAGATTTGTATTAAAAGTATGGTTTTGGACGCTTGAAGTGTCTAACGCTTGACTTAAGCGATCACTTAAAAATTTAGGCGCTTTGGTGAAGCGTCTAACGAAGACTGTTTTTAGAAAGTTAACTTAGATTTTAAGACTTGAATACTAAAACCAAATAGGTTTGAGCGTTCACTTCTTTGATCAGTGTTAGCACAGCGGAATGATTTTTGGAGTCTTCTCTCTAAAAGCCTTAGCGTCACAGAAAGTGTATTTAGTTGCTTAGCGTTTGATTAAGTTTTATTTTATCAGTTTATGATATGCCAATATGAATGCTGAAAGTAAAGTAAAGAACAATATTTGTAAGGTTCGTTGCGTGATGTAATCCCAACTACATCCTTCTTCTCCTTGAACACTTGGAGGCAATCCACTAAAATGATTCTCAAAGAATCACACAGAATCTTCTACAAATTAGGGAGAGATGGATGTCGATGACTTGAGCTCCTTGATCACACAGATTTCTGCTCCAAATCACTTCAATTCCCTTGCTTCTTTCACCCAGAAATATGGCAAGTATCCAACTTCGACTTCACACAGATCGCGAGGCTTAGATAGGGGTTTTTCTAAAAGGTTTGTTTGATTTTGATAAAGTTCAAACAACTAGGAATATCTCAGCAGTAATTTGGGTTTCTCCGAAAAGAATGTTTGAGATATTGGTTGACTGTCTCAGGATTTGAAGAAAAGCAAAGAGAATGTTTGCTTGAAAATTCCGGCTTTTCTGAGATTGTAAGGAATGAGACTTCAATGCAACAGCAATTCAACTTGATAATTGTTCTCTCTGTGTCTTTGGCTTGTTGTTGAAGTCCTATTTATAGACATTCTTGGAAAAGGTGTCCGTTTGACACATGCATGAGCGCGTGTCTCTCACTTCCGCGAGTGAACAACTTTTGTCCTTTTTCCTGAAAATCTGCTGCACAAACGATGGTGCTGCAGTCTTTGAATAGTTGACAGTCTAATAGGGTGGCTTCTCCGTACGTCTGAAAGTGCTTATCACATTTAATGCTCTTATCAGCATTTAATGCATTTGAATTAAATGCCCGTTGGCACTTAATGCATTGAGAATATTTGCATTAAACTCCTTCTGGACTTAGAAATAAATTCAGGTGAAATCAGTCATTGACAGACGCTTATTCAACCTTGAATCACTTCTATCCTATAAGGTGACGCTTGGTGTAGCTGGTCATTCTAGACACTTGGAATCTTCATCTTTATTCAGACTTCAGGCGCTTGAGTCTTCAAACTTTACTTTTGATAAACTCACTAAGAACATATCAGACGCTCAGTCTAAGACAACTTAACCTAACAATCTAGAATAAAAATAAAACAAAGCCTATTACAAATCTAACGCTTGAAAGCTGAAAACAAACTTACATATTTTGGGGTCTAACAAAAAGTCTTAATTGTCATCATCAAAACATCTAACATGAAATTCCTAACAATTTCCCCCTTTTTGATGATGGCAATACTTACTCTTTTATAGTTCAAGAATTAGACAGCCAAAAAAAAAAAGCTAGCTTTAATTAGATAAGGTTAGTTACGCTTCAACGAGATGTTTCAGCTGAAAAAATGCATTTTATATATATGAAAGATTACAAGCATTTTTACAACTAAACAAACAAGATAGAAGAGACAAGCTTTAATGACTTGATCTAACTTTGTATCGCTTGGTCATTTAGCTCGGATAGCTTCAGACAGATTATCTTCCAAGGTCATCATTGCTACAAGATCTTTGTTGATTATGAGCTTATTTTCTTGTTGTTGTCTCTTCTTGAATGCAGTAAAGTGTTTGTCCCAATCAGTTGGATCAATACCAATATACCTTAGGCAAATTCTGAAAGTTTGGATGAAGTCAGACTTCTGCCTCTCTTCAGCTAAAATTCTTGGATCTGAAGGTTCTGGAATGGATGCTCTTTGAAGAGGGATGTCAAATTGTTCTAACATTGCTCTTGTAGGTATTGGTAGATTTGGATATACTGCTCTTGGAAATTCCCTTAGTGTTCTACTAGGCGCTCCAGCAGAGTCACTTACTTTAAAAGCAGTTATCCAAGATGGGAGACTTAGCGCAGAAGAAGAGGTTAAGACTTGACGCTTAAGAGGCGGAGGCTCTTGAGCTCTTGAACTAGACACTTTCCTCTTTTCTCCTTTCTTCTTCTCTTCCCCCTTATTGCCATCATCAGACTTCAGAAAGTGTTCTGTAAGTAAACTTACCTGATGAGCGATCTGAGACATAGAGTCTGAGATGTCGTCCAGATGCTTATCGAAGCGTTCCTGTAGTGCGAGAAGCTTGGCGCTGGTAGCATCAATCAGAGAAGTCTCTAGATTTTCTAGGTGCTTTTCTAACTCTTCTTTCATGGCTAGTTGGTTGGCGTGAGTGACATCATGCATGTTTTGAAAAACTTGTCTGCACTCACAAACAACCGCTTGAGCTGAGCTACGCATATGAGCAATCTGAGCGCTCATAACGTGAGATTCAATCTTTGCCAAATTTTCTTTAATCCAGTGAAGGGATTCTTCATTCTGAGTAGCATGAGCACTGATATCTTCCAGAACGGATTTGACCAACGGACCAAAAGATTGACTCTCATCTGATTGAACCGCTTGAGGAGTCGGTCGCTTGAATCTGGATGAGTGTTTCAGAGATTCAAGGGGAGCTCGATATGCTTGATCAAAGACAGTACCTCGTACGTCAAGAGAGAGATCCTCAGCAATATCAGCAGAAATAGGTTCAGGAGCGTCAGGAATATCCTCTGGTTGAAACGCTTGAACAGGTTCTTCAGCAGACGCTGGAATACGGGCAACTTCAGAAGTGGACGCTTCAATTATCTTAGCATGGGCTTCCTCTAGCGCTGAATCCATTGGCGAAAGTCATCGAATTAGAAGTTTTAATTTGCTAAACTGGCAAGAGAAGTGGACGAAGCTTCCAAAAGTTCAGTGAGTCTGGATCTAGAACAGCAAAAGCCAGAAATAAATATGCGAAGAGGACTGTCAATGGCCCTGATGTGCATGGGACCAATGATATCAAGTACATGATGCAGAAAGACTTTGGACGGCGCTTGACAGATAGAGAAAATGGAATCTGGAGAGTAATTTCTAGAAAATCCAATCAAGCAGTCAGAGGGAAGATACTTGAGACGCTGATCGTCAGGCACGTAAGCAGCATAGTACTCTTCTAAATATGGATAGATCGCTTGAGCTAGTCCCTGATTTCTTTCTAGCAGTGAGAGGACAAACTCATAATGATTGAGTACCTCTTTGCGGATAGAAGGGAGCAGTGGATATCCTCGAAATGCATTGATGACGGAGCCGTTCCATTTTCTGAGATTGGCAGTGAAGATTTTTTCGAAATGAGATACTGGAGTCATAATCTTCACCATTAAGTTAAAATTATCTTCGCAGTGGGTGGGAACGAAATTCAGGCTAGTAATTTGAGTACTGCCACTGGTAGACGCTTGAGCGTTGAAATGTAGAGGAGTAATGGACAATCTGTGAAGCTCTTGATGCAGACATTGTTCAATTTGATGTCTAATTAGTGGGAGCTTGAGAACAGGTCCAACTCTCTATTGACACTTCTTTAGGAAATACTTGGCAAATTGACGCTTCTTGTCATGCATGCCTATACCGAACAAATGGGGAACTTGAACTAATTCTGAGAAAGTGTACTTGTTTCCCACATACGCTTCAACCCAATTGACTTCGTTCATGCAGTAGTCTGTGCCAGCATTGACAATAGCTCCAATGCCTTCATGGTGAATGTCTTTGATAGATTCAAAGCGATATCTATCAGGCTGGTAGTTGGCATTCCAGACGCTATCAAAATATACATCAGCTTCAGTCTGGATCAAATCTGTGAGAGATTCGAGACGCTCACCGACATGAACTGCTTTGTTTTTCCATAGGCGAAGTGGATTGACCAAAGGTAACTTTGATTACTTTTGTAGTGCCCCCAGTAGACGAACGAGGTAGATTGTGACTACTTCGTTATGAGATTCATGAAAGTTAATACTTAATTTTTTTCCCTTTTGAAGTTATTAAACCTTTGGTAGGCAACTGAAATGTCATTTGGGTTTGCAATATATATCTTGCAGTACTTTGATGATTCTCAATCCTTCTATACTCAAGAGCAAATTGATGAAGTACGCTGCGAAGTGGCATAATACATTTTCGTAGAAACTCCTTAGAAATTAGGTAATGTATTTTTTGTACATTGTGACTTGTTGTAAATTGTGATTTGATTTATTGTATTTAAATTGTGAGTATTTTAATTAATTGATTGTAAATTAATACGTGGTCATTTGTTGGAGATTATAAAATTTTGTTGTTGGAGGAAAGAATTGGTAATATTGAAGTTTGGGGTTTTTGTTGTTTATGTTGAATATGTTTTACTGTGCAGCTGGTTTGTTGTGTTGGTTTATTGAATATTACTGTGATAGGGTGCAAAATTAAAAAAAAAAACCGAGACCCTATTACAACGGTTCTAATCTGAACCGCTGTAATACCCGATTACAGCGGTTCTAGCCTGAACCGCTGTAATAGGGTTCGAAAATTTAATTAAAAAATAAATATAAAAACCATATTACAGCGGTTCAGACTAGAACCGCTGTAATAGGCCTATGCCATATTACAGCGTTGCCTATTACAGCGGTTAAAACCGCTGTAATAGGTCCAAAAAAACCACTATAATAAGCCTTTTCTGTAGTAGTGAGTAGGATTTTATGTTAGACCCCAAAAGAATGTATGTTTATGCTTTCATAGAACATTTGTATAAGCGTTTGAAAGTTTGTTAATTTGTAAGTCCTGTAATTGTTGGGAATTATTCGAATAAAACACAGCGAAAAATAAATTTAATTCTCAAAGCCCGAATCATCTCTAATCCTCGTGTTTAATTGTGTATAGAAAGATTACCGTTCTCACGTTTGTTGATTTCTGAACGTGATCCTTTTCTCTAACGCTGAATTTGCCAACGTCTCTAATTCGTCACGCCGAAATAAAAAACGAAAAACTCCTCCTTTCTTCCTTGTCAAAGACGGCTAGAGAGAGAGAGAGAGAGAGAGGTGGGAGAGTTTTTCTTGGAGAGAAAGTTATATAAGTTGCCTTGTGTTATTTTTCACCTTGTGATATATTTATATCATTATGAAACAATAACCCTAGCATGCAAGAGCCCTATTTGGGCGTCTATTTGGCCGCCCCTTAGTGGGCTCGGAAGCCTTTGGGCTTTCGTCTTGCTTGCTCATTAAATAATCGGATAATTTATTTATCCAATAAATAAATTGATAATCCAATTAATTCAATTTCTAATTAATTTGTAATTCAATTTCTCCAAGAAATTAATTAACTCATTAATTTAATTAATTAATTAAATTATCCAATAATTAATTAATTAATTACGGCATCCAATGCCGTGAATTTCTCTTAAGTCTTTTTCCCATGTGTTTTCCTTTTGCACTTCCTTTAAGCGCGACTCTTTAGGTTCGTCTCAAAAGGCAATTGGGAGGAATCCAAAGGGGTGTGAGTGGCACCTAGCCAGTCTCGTGGCTCACACCGTAACCTAATTGAGAACGAACGAATAGGATCATTCCAAACCTTTACGCCGTGAATACCGTACGTGTATAAACCTTTTATTCTTATATCCCAGTCAAGTAAGCGTCATGGTTTAAAGTCAAACTCATATAACTTGACCATATGCCTAAGCTCATAATAAGTCGAGGTATTTAAATGCTTTGGCCAAAGACTTTCATCCTCACTTATTCATGATCGCATAGGATATTTTACTCATTTACCTATGAAAGAATAAATTCCATATTGCAAATCAGTTAACAATGCTACTTGCCCATCAAGTCGCACTTCGAGGTCGATTCCACCAACTGGTGATTTGAATCTAACTACTCTAATGACAGACTTGATGTCACAAGTACATCTTCAACTCGATTTCTCAGGTCAGAGGTTCACACGTACCTATCACTACTTATCAGTTTCATCATTGACTGTCAATGAGTGAATACCCATGTGATGAACTGATGCGAGCCGTGTTCGAACATATCAGTTCAACTGACACGTCTATGATATAAGTTCCCACTACTATTTCCATAGTGTACGACTGACACTTTCTCTGTCAAAACTTACATCATACAAGTCTTTATTCACTATTGATGCCTAATCAATATTTCTTAGACTTGCGAACCTTTTTAGATGTCAAAGGTCAAATCATTCTAGTGCCTTTCCTCCTATCCCATAGAAGGTAGAAGGTTCACCTTGTCATCAAGGACTTTACGTTGTTTATTCACACCTTATAAATGCCTATAAAAAAACAACAATCAACAGCCTTATATTAATAGAAAAACCATAGTTTAGTTACAATGTTTATGCCCTATAAATCTATCCTCTTTATGGCATTCGAGGGCATATACTCTAACAGTAATTTTTATCTTTGTAGATTTAAGACTAAGTATTTGATATCGAGTCGCTGATAGAATTCTAGGTGAGTCTATCAAAGATGAAGTTGAAGATCAGCGTCTAAAGCCACCTTTTGACCAGACTGTCAGAAAATTCAGAATTTCAGCTGCTCGCATCCAATCGGCTTCAGCGAACTTTCAAGAATGTCAGAGAAAAGGTATACTCACGCGCCCCGTGAGAGACACGCTCCTACATGTGTCCAACAGACAGATCCCAAGAAATTGCCTATAAATACCTTACCCTAGCAAACCCTAAAAATACAAGATACGTACGAAAAAGAGAAAAGAAACTATTGCCAAAAATCTTACGTACATTTTCTGGGAAAAAGCTTAGAAACTCCATAGCCAAATCTTTCAAGATTTTTATCTACATTCAAACAGTCACAAATATCTCAAACATCTTCCAAAGAAGAAATTCAAATTCCAACTGAGATATTCCAAGTTGTTTGATCTTTTCAAAAACAAACAAAAACCCTAGTGACAAACCTCAACCTTTCATCTGAGTGAGAAAAGTTGTTGAACCCTTTCAGGCAGTATTTCTGAGTGAGAGAAGCTTGAAGAAGACAATCTTCATTGGTGCTGAAATCTGTGTGATCAAGGAGCCCAAGATCATTTTCACCCTTTACTATTGTGTAGAAAATTCTGTGTGACTCTTCGAAAATCATTCTAGTAAATTCCTCCAAGTGAAAAAGGAGAAAAAGGACGCAGCTGAGATTACACCACCCAGTGAACCTTATATATCTTGTGTCATTTATCTTATTTGTCTTATTATTATTTTTATTACATCATTTATCTATGAAAGAGACAAGTTAAAGTGCAAAGCGATTAAATTAACTAAAAGAATGCTAAAAACTCATTCCGCTGTGCTAACCCTGATTAAGCGATCTAAGCGTTGCCCTACTTTGGTAAACTGCTAAAATCACTAAGTCTAAGTTAACTTTTCTGAAGCGTCTGACCCAAGCACTCAGTTATTCAAAGCGTTCAAACCTTTAAAGTGATACGAAATTTTTGAGGTCGAAAAAGACTTCAGGGTCTATTCAACCCCCCCCCCCCTTCTAGACCCTTTCGTATGCCACTTGGGACCATCAAGTGGTATCAGAACGGTTGAAGTAGAAACGTAAGCGTTTTCCAGCGCAACTGCTTGTTTAGATCCATTTTTCGAAAACTTAGTCGCTTTATTTTTTTTAATATCATATCATTGCTTTTAACAAGATGCAAATTTGATTGAGTCAAACTATGACTCATGGAAACTTGGATCATTTTTATGTTCGTGTGATAATGAGATGTGTGATGTAATTACAGATGGCCCTACTCAAATCATGAAAGTTATAACTCGACCACCTTGAGTGACTGAAGTGACTCCAGATGGTTACGTCAAGAATCCAAAGTTGGAATGGACGCCAGAAGATCAGAATTAATAAATCAAGCTATGTAAGACTTCAAAAGAAATATGAGATAAATTGGCTACTGTGTGTTAAGGATCAGCACAGATGAGGAAGAAAAAGCACTCCATAACCTTCCAAAGTGTTAGGAAATTTCATGTTAGATGTTTTGATGATGAAAAGATAGGATTCAATGTTAGACCCCAAAAATACAATGTAAGTTTCCATTTTTCATAGATTGATGTATAAGCGTTTGAAAGTTGTAATTTATTATAGGCTTGTAATTTTTATCTTTGTAGAATTAAGACTAAGTCTTAATGACTGAATCACTAGTAGAATTTTAGGTGAGTCTATTAGAGAAGAAGTTGAAGACCATCGTCTGAAGTCAACCAGAGATAAAGATTTTCTTCTTAAGCGTCTTTCAAATGCTAAAAGATCTCATTTCAGGATTTATGGATCAAGCGCTCGAAATCCCTCAAGCGACTTATGTCAGAATCACCTGAAATAAATCCTCAAGTCATAAAAGACTTAAATGCAATCATTCAAAGGGCATTTATTTCCAACAAGAATTAAATTCAAAGTGCATTAAATGCCTGATAAGAGCATTAAATGTGATAAGACAATGTGACTTGTGGACAAGCCACTTTTTGACCAGACTGTTAGAAAATTCAGAATTTCAGCAGTTCGCATCCAATCGGCTTCAGCGAACTTTCAGGAATGTCAGAGAAAAGGTATACTCACGCGCCCCGTTAGAGGCACGCTCCAACATGTGTCCAACAAACAGATCCCAAGAAATTGCCTATAAATACGACATTTTCTGGGAAAAAGAGAAGAGAAACTATTGCCAAAAATCTTACGTACATTTTCTGGAAAAAAGCTTAGAAACTCCATAGCCAAATCTTTCAAGCTTTTTATCTACATTCCAACAGTCACAAATATCTCAAACATCTTCCAAAGAAGAAATTCAAATTCCAACTGAGATATTCCAAGTTGTTTGATCTTTTCAAAAACAAACAAAAACCCTAGTGACAAACCTAAACCTTTCATCTGAGTGAGAAAAGTTGTTGAACCCTCTCAGGCAGTATTTCTGAGTGAGAGAAGCTTGAAGAAGACGATCTTCATTGGTGCTGAAGTCTGTGTGATCAAGGAGCCCAAGATCATTTTCATCCTTTACTATTGTGTAGAAGATTCTGTGTGACTCTTCGAAAATCATTCTAGTAAATTCCTCCAAGTGAAAAAGGAGAAGAAGGACGCAGCTGGGATTACACCACCCAGTGAACCTTATATATCTTGTGTCATTTATCTTATTTTTCTTATTATTATTTTTATTACATTATTTATCTATGAAAGAGACAAGTTAAAGTGCAAAGCGATTAAATTAACTAAAAGAACGCTAAAAACTCATTCCGCTGTGCCAACCCTGATTAAGCGATCTAAGTGTTGCCCTACTTTGGTAAACTGCTAAAATCACTAAGTTTAAGTTAACTTTTCTGAAGCGTCTGACCCAAGCGTTCAATTATTCAAAGCGTTCAAACCTTTAAAGTGATACGAAATTTTTGAGGTCGAAAAAGACTTCAGGGTCTATTCAACCCCCCTCCTTTTAGACCCTTTCGTATGCCACTTAGGACCATCAAGTGGTATTAGAGCGGTTGAAGTAGAAACCTAAGCGTTTCCGAGCGTAACTGCTTGTTCAGATCCATTTTTTTAAAAAATTAATCGCTTTTAAAATCTCTCTTTGAAAACTTCTCATTATGGCTTTTAATAAAATGCCTAAGTTGGTAGAATCAAACTATGATTCTTGGAAACTTAGAGCATTCGCATATTTATGTTCATACGATAATGAAATGTGTGATGTGATTACAGATGGCCCCATTCAGATTATGAAAGTTGTAACTCGACCCCCTGGAGCGATCGAGGCTACTCTAGATGGTTATGTCGAGAAACCTAAGATAGAATGGACGCCAGAGGATAGAAAAAGAGCTAATCTGGATAATGTTGGACGAAGTGCACTTTACTCAGTGCTAGGAGATAACGATGCATTGTTCAACAAGATCAAGCAATGTAAAACCGCCAAAGAAATATGGAATAAGTTGGCTATTGTGTGCGAAGGTTCAGCACAAATGAAGGAGAACAAGCTCTCCATAGCCATGCAAAGATTCGAGCATTTCAAAATGCAGCCCAGTGAGACGCTAGAACAATTGGACGCAAGATTCACCTTGCTCATTACCGAGTTAGCGTCATTAGATAAAGAATTGACCGACAAGGAAATGGTCAATAAGATTTTCAGAAGTCTTCCAAGTAAATACTTGATCAAGACAGTTGCTATGAGAGAATCACAAACTTTGGAGACTCTTACTCCAGAACATGTGTTTTCAGAGTTAAAGACATTTGAATTCGAGTTAGGTGAAGTCAGCGACACAACAACTTCAGTGACTGAATCAGGAGCTTTAATCGCTACCACCAAAAATAAGGGTAAAGCGGTTAGTGAGGTTAAACCAGTGGAATCAAATGAAGAAAAGGAAATGGCCTTATTAGTCAAGAAATTCAAGAAATTTCTAAGATATGAAAAGAGAAATCCTATTGGGCAAACTTCATTTCAAACTCCTCCCCCAGCACCAGCGCCTCAGTATCAAGCGCCAGTGTACTCAGCACCTCAACCAGTTGCGCCAGTTCCATATCAAGCGCCTCCATCGCCTACATAGAATCTCTCAGTGCCAGTTGGATCAAAGCGATGATCCACTAAACAAAAAATGAAAACTAATTTGTGTTATAATTGCAGGAAACCAGGGCACTACCAGGTAAATTGCCCTTATCCAAATGTGTCTAAGCCCACAAGGTAAGACTATGTGGATAGAAACCAATTCAGGAGCAACCTTTGCCAACAAGGTTTGCTAGCGGAATCTGAACCATTTCCCGCACCTGAAGAGGACTTGGAAACATCAGATGAAAGTAGTGATGATGAGCCTACAAGTGACTCAGCGTTGATCTGTCTCATGCCAAGAGAAGATGAAGCGTCTGACAAATCACCACCAGAGGTAACCAATGAATTATCTGATCCTCTTTCTTATGATGAATTACTTGACAAAGTTAATGAATATTATAAAGATTGTCAAGAGGCCACCAAAATATATCAAAATGATCTCGATATTATCTCATCACTCACAAGAGATAAAGTAATGCTCAAAGCAGAGTTGAAAGTTCAACAACAATGCATTGAGAAGAACTAATCACTTGAGAGTGAGATTATTCAATTGAAAAGCGATCTTGATATAATAGTCAAGAGAGAAGCTGATTTGATCACTAGACTTGCCAAATCAGAGCAGCTCATCTCATCATTATCAAAAGCTTCTAGAAAGTTGGATAATGTGACTGAGGTAACTAGATTATATGGTGAAAACACCGGTTTAGGATACAATAAATTCGGTAAACAACCAAATAAATCTAATGTTACAGCAAACAACAAAGAAAAGGGTGTTCTCTTTGTTGAGAAATGTTCACAAAGTCAAATGCTAAATGAACCTAGCGACAATGGTACGAGGCCCAATGAGAAAGCCAAAGCTGACTCAGGCAAGGGTAAGGCTAAAGCAAATGATTCACAAAAAGGGGTTCATCCAAACGCTCAAAAGGCTAAAAGTAGGCCTGAACACTGTGAATCAAGCGCTAAGCGTTCAGCACCAAAAGTGCAACCCAAGCCAGCGCCAAGGAAATACCAGCGTCAATATCCAAGACAGTCAAGATCATATTATCGATACTATGATAATTATGATTATGACTATGATTACGATTATGATTACTATTATAATCGGGGATATTACTATACACCTAAAAAGCACACACAACACAAACCGAAACCCAAGAAGGCCAATCTTCCCATAATGAAGACAAGGCAAATATGGGTTCCGAAAGTATTAATTCAAACCAAAGCTACTAACGTTGAAAGACCCAAAACAACATGGGTACCTAAGAAGAATTAGAATTGTCCTTTAAATGCAGGTACCTAGTGACAACACCGATACTTCAGTTTGGTACATCGATAGTGGGTCGTCAAGGCACATGACTGGCTTAAAGGATCTCTTGATCAACTATCGTACAACCAACGGTCCTCAAGTTATATTCGGTGATAACTCCAAAGGTAAAACCAAAGGTATAAATATCATGCCTAGGGGGAACATCATGATCAGTGATGTATATTATGTTGAGGGTCTTAAGCATAATTTGTTGAGCATTAGTCAATTTTGTGATAAAGGCTTTGATGTTAATTTTTCAAGCGACTTTTGCTATGTCAACGACGCTAAGACTAAGTCTACCAAATTAAGAGGAAAAAGAACAAATAATGTGTATTTAGTGGATTGGGATTCTACATTTGATAACAACCCCACATGCTTTATTGCTAAAAATCAAAATGAATTGGGTTGGTTATGGCATAGAAAAAAGAATCACCTCAACTTTAAGGCAATCTCTCAGTTAATATCGCTAAATCTTGTAGAGGGATTACCTAAGGGTTCCTTTCAAAAGAATCGCTTATGTGATGCATGTCAAATGGGTAAACAAGTTAAATCGTCTTTTAAGAAAAAACCATGTCTGTCTACTTTTAGAGTTCTTGAACTATTGCATCTAGATTTGTTTGGTCTTATTCAAATCATGAGTGTTGGTGGTAAAAAGTACTCGCTAGTAATAGTCGATGATTTCTCTCGCTATACTTGGGTAGAATTTCTAGCGACCAAAGATGAAACTAGTGTCGAGCTCACAGCGCTAATCCGTCAATTGCAAAATTCAAAAGATCTAAAAGTGACGAGAATTAGAAGCGATAGAGGAACTGAATTTACTAACCAATTTGTTGAGAAGTTTTGTACAGATTTTGGAGTACTTCATGAGTATTCTGCTCCTAGAACACCTCAACAAAATGGAGTTGCTGAGCGACGGAACAGAACGCTTAAAGAAGCCGCTAGGACAATTCTTGCAGAGTCTAAGCTGCCTCAAAGGTTTTGGGCCGAAGCCATCAACACAGCTTGCTACACTCAGAACCGGTGTATGATCAACAAGCAACATGTGAAGACTCAATATGAGTTTTGGAAGGGACGTAAGCCTAACGTCTCATATTTTCATGTATTTGGTTCAAAATGCTTCATTCATAAAAATGGATCCCACAGCCTAAAGACTTTGGATCTAAAGCGGATAAGGGAATCTTTCTAGGCTATGCTAAGAATGGAAAGAGTTTTCGCATCCTAAATAAGATCAAATCGAAGGTTGAAGAATCCATTCATGTTGTGTTTGATGATACTAACCAAGAACCGAGTAAGGTTAATCCTGATGATGTAGGAATTGAAGATCTTGCCCAACAAGCGTCACAAATTAACCTTAATGATAACAGTGATGATGACGCTGATGATGAGATCTTTGTGCGTATTCCTAAGGTTACTCGTGAGGTTAAAAATGATGGTAAAGTGAGAATCGCTGATGATCATGAAGAGAATGATCATCAAGAACAAACTGGAACTGTGAATGATGAAGCGACTGCGCCTGAGACCAATAGGGATCAAGCGACTGTTGACCAAGAGTCTCTCAACCCTTTCCAACCAGACCGTAAATGGCTTAGAGACCATCCACCAGAGCTAGTAATTAGAGATATGGAAGCACCTTTTAGAACTAGGTCAGCTACAATTAATGAGGCCATGTTTGCAAGTTTCTTATCTCAAATGGAACCAAAGAAAGTGCTTTCTTGAATGGTAAACTCCAAGGAAGTCTATGTGGAGCAAGCTCTAGGATTCATCAACAACCATGGCAAAAGTATGGTCTATAAGCTGGATAAGGCACTCTATGGCCTTAAACAAGCACCAAGAGCATGGTATGACACTCTCTCTATCTTCCTTATAGGAAAAGGCTTTTCAAAAGGCAGCGTTGACACAACATTATTTAAAATTACACATAATGAAGATATTCTCTTAGTCCAAATTTATGTTGATGATATTATATTTGGTTCTACAAATAAGCAATTGTGTGAGAAATTTTCGAAAATGATGCAAGATCAATTTGAAATGAGTATGATGGGTGAATTAACTTTCTTCTTAGGATTACAAGTTAAACAACTCCCTAATGGAATATTTATAAACCAAGTTAAATATACAAAAGATCTGATTAAGAGATTTGGTATGGAAAATGCATCATCTTCAAAAATTCCAATGAGCCAAACGCTTAAGTTAGATAAAGATGAAAGTGGGAAGAAAATTGATATCACTAACTATAGAGGTATCATTGGATCACTTCTTTATCTTACTACTAGTAGAACAGATATTATGTTTTCGGTATGCATGTGTGCACGCTTTCAAGCTGATCCTAGAGAATCACACTTAAATGCTGCCAAGAGAATCCTTAAATACCTAAAAGGCACTCAAAATGTGGGCTTATGGTATCCACAGGACTTTACTTTTGAACTAATTGGTTATTCAGACGCAGATTTTGCAGGATGCAAAATAGATAGGAAAAGTACTAGTGGTACATGTCAATTTCTAGGTGATAGACTAGTTTCGTGGCATAGTAAGAAACAACAATCCATAGCGACTTCTACCGCTGAGGCAGAATATGTAGCCGCTGGGAGCTGTTGTCCGCAAATTCTTTGGATGAGGCAACAACTTAGAGACTATGGAATTATCCTAGGTCCTACCCCAATCCATTGTGCTAACCAAAGCGCTTTAGCTATGACCCAAAATCCTGTCCTTCATTCTAGAACTAAACACATTGACATTAGATACCATTTCTTACGTGGCCATGTTCAAAAGAAAGATATCTCCATGCACTTCATTGGAACTGACAAACCATTGGCAGATATCTTCACCAAAGCCCTCAACGAACAACGCTTTCTCACTTTGAGAAGTGAATTAGGTATGATTGATTTAAACGCTTAAATCATAAAGCATCATATTTAATAGGCATATAATTTAGGGGGAATCCACCTTATGTTTATGTCTAAAGCGTTTTGACAAAATCTGAAAGAAGTTATCAATTTTAGGGGGAACTTTAAAATTGTACTTATAACAAGTTATAAGCGACTGTGATCAAAAATGATTTCAAATTAAATGCATTAATCACTAGCGCTTATCTTTATGCATGACAAAGTCAATCTTTAAATAAAATTGTCATTTCTAAATTCAAGCGGTTGACTTTATCACAAACTTTACAAAATTAAATTTTTGTTCTCCAAAAGTCTTCAGCGTTAAAGAAATTCCCACGATAACACTAAGAAAATTACTTTAAAATCATGCATAGTTTTCATCGATAAAAGGATCGCCTGTGGATAAGTATAAAAGATTAGATTTGATAACTACCCACACGTGTCTATCAAATCAAACTGACGGTTATTGACATATATCTAAAACTGAGACAGTTCAGGTCTGCACGAGTCAGATTACGTGTCAGTGTACTATCAGGCGTGTGTATTTCATGCTAAAAATTTCAAATCTTTTCAAACGTTTTTCAATAAATTTGGTAACTGCGGATCCCAAAATTTCGCACTTTTTGGTAACTGATAAACTATTTTACTACACTTTTTGCATCCTTATTTTCCTAAAACGTATCAGATTTGACTCCTTTCAAAATTCAAACTCTTTGACTGTCCACTTGTCAACATCGTAGCCATTGAAACGATGATTTTTGCCTCTATTACCCTTCAAGGTCTTTACAGTCAGATTTTATCACTTTCACAAATTCTCTCTGCTGTAAAAATCTTCATCTCTCTCAAAGGCAAATATTTCTCTCTCACTAAAAGCTTTCAAACTTTCAACAATGGCACCCAAAGTTGCAAAATCTTCCAAATCATCCAAGTCAGCTACCGGAAAAACTTCCCGTGTTGAAAAAACAGTCACTGTTAACGCCGGATTTCTAGTTAACTGGGATTATCGGTTTGAAAACCAGAACTTTCCTCTTTGAACGATTCTTCCACACGTTCAAGAATCTGGTCTGAGAGATATGATCACTACTATTTTCAACTACTTTGAAGATGAATCTCTCCATTTTTTCAACAATGCCCAGATTTCTGAAGACGGCAATTCCATATCCTGCGTCTTCCCCTTCGCCAAAGAGACTTTTGTTCTTACTCCTTCCTTGATTTCTTCATTATTGGTTCTACCCAATGATGGCTCTGAGGTGGAACATGTCAATCTCAGAGATGCTACGAAAGTCTGGGAATTGGTCAAGAAAGACGATGTCGTTATTGCATATGAGTCTAACTTCAAGAAGAACGACATGAAGGGAGAATATGTTATTCTCACAAACATATGCTCCAAGATGATCGAATGCAGGAAAGGGACATTCGATAAAGTTATAAACCTCCAGTACAAGATGATGGTAGCCATTTTGACCAAATTAAAAGTAAATTGGTCTCTCTACGTTTTTAATCGCTTCAAGGTAGCGATGGCCAAGTCGGTGAATCCCAAGCCTTATGGGATTGTGCTAAGTCGTATTCTTAGCGCTTGGAGTTATACAAACTTTTCGGGCAAGAAGATTCCAGCAACCAAATTCTATGGAAAGAAAATGATCTGTGAGCTGCAAAAGCCAAGGAAGCTAGGTGGTGCAGCTGTTCCAAAAGAAGAGCGTGAGCGACTTCGTGCTTTAGGAGTTGTTTGTAGTGATGATGAAGATCAAGCGTCTTCCTCTTCATCATCATCCTTTTCATCCGAAGAAGAAGTGGTGGTCAAGCGACCTAAGAGAAAGATAGCTCTCAAAGTCGCTAAGCTATCCAAGCCAACAAAGAAACAGAAGCATGAACCCAACAAGAAGAAGCCAGAGCCCAAAAAAAAGCAGAAGATCCCTTCTCCTTCTCCCTCTCCTAAATCTCCATCGCCTCCTCCAGCGTTTATCTTTTCCATTCCCGAGGAAGAGGAATTCGTAGAAGAAGAAGTACCACTTGCACGAAGACGTACTCCTCTTTCTATTCCCGTAGCCTCCTCTAGCGCTCCAGCGAAACCCGCGCTTAGAGAGTCGGTGAGCGTTCCTCCTTTTGACGTTGTTCCAGAAATCAGCTCAGATCCTCAAGCCGCTACTCAACCTGAGAGTCTTCCTAGTTTTCAGGGTAAGTATTTGCAAAGCAAATTAGTATATCCTTTCCTTGTTAGTTTCTAACGCTAGGATAAAAATTCTTTCAGCACAATGTCAAGCCGATATTCAATATGTTCTCAACACCGTTGAAGAATTAGATATTCCCATTCGTGCTGATCCTATAACTTCTTTTCTCGACTTAGATCCAGAAGAAGTTGTTCCAGAGCCTAAGGAACCTGTCCTAGAAACAGATCAAGCGACTGAAACAGTCGATGATATTCCTCAAGGTAAGCGATTTAGTCTTTTCTATCTTTCTACTTAGTGGAATTTTTTGCTTGCTTTTCTCAATCGCTTTCATGTATCAGCTCAAGATGTACCTCCAGAGGCATCAATCGCTGATGCCTCTCTTTCATCCGAGATTCCAGTTGAAGTGGATGTGGATATAGCAACTGTTGTGGATATCGCTAAGGAAGAATCTCAAGCCCTTCCTGATGCTAAAACATCATCAGCCAGTGAAGCGACTTTAAACGCTGAGCGGTCGATAGAAGTGGCCCCCATCCCAACAAAAGTGATTTCCATTATTCCTACGCCAACGGAACCTCCTCCTCGTGTCATCGATTTCTTCCCGCGCAGATATTCTCCAGATGTTGAATTTTATTATGCCGCCAGAGAACGAGACACTCAAACGCTTGCCGAGTTGGAAATACAATTTCAAACAACTCTCCATCGGCCCGATTTGTCCAACTCTCTCAATTTTGAAATCTTCGAGCGTATTTCCAATCTAGGACTATATAACTTGGAGCGTCTTCACTCTCGCCTTGAGTATATTCGTCATCCAGTTTTCAACAGAGCTGATCTTGATCTTCAGCGTTTCAATTCAAACGGTCGCTCGGACGAGTCCTTTATCCTCCGCTCCAAAACAAAATTGTTTACAAGAACTCCCACATGGGTGATTGGAACAAGGATCCAGATGAAGAAGATCTCAACAAGATAGCCTATTCAGCTCTCCCCTCCGTCGTCAAGTCTCCCCAGAACGCTCTCTCTCCTAATCCACTCAAGTTATGGAAAGGTAAAGGACCGCTTGTTGCGGACCGCCCAAATCCAGTCAACTCGTGGATAGAAGATGAGGCTCGTGAATATCTCGCCAGATTATGGGCTGATGATTATGATGAAGAGACGGAACGCTTTGAGAAGTTCCTTGCTACTACCAAAGAGCAAAAGAAAGCGGACAAACTTGGAAAACGTTCGATGCTGAATACAGCTAGGTGGGCTGAAGAATTTGTTCTTCATTTCTACACCATTGAAGAACTGATCAGATATCCATTTTTGTTCAATTTCGGAATAGAGTACAGATGCCGAGGTTATGCAACCTTTTTGCTTCAACAACGTCAGAATATTGCAGGGAATGTTAGCGCTTTGCCACGATATAGACAACCAATCGAAAGCTACATTCGCCAGCAACTTGCCTTATATAGCCAAGGTGGACGCTACGCTTTGCATCCTCGTGCCGGGTTTGTTCAACGAGTCTTTCCTGACCTAAATGAAGATGCTTCATCAAGTAAACAACCTCTTCTTCCAGGCCAGAGTCAGATTCGTGTGGATGTTTCAACTGAACACGCTGAGCTCGATGAGTTCCACAGATCAATGAGAGCAGTGTTTGAAAATGCCCAAGCGCTACACTTTAGTTTCAATCACTTTTCCAGGTGTTACAAATTTTGAAGCTATACTCTTCACCCAGTGCTCTTTAGTGAATCAAATACTCAAGTGGCCAAGATAATCTCGCTAATTAGGCCAGTGGACCAAGAAGCAGCTCAAGCGCTCATGCCTTTGATTTTGGACTTCTTCAACTGTTATACTTCAGGGATTGCTTTACCGGAAGGTCTGCAACTTGCACTAAGTATCGAAGAGTGCGAAGACGCTATATTCTTTATCCCACAATCTAGCTTGATCAGTCCAAGGCCTGTGATGGAAGCCCTTGGCCCCCTCTGGGTCATTGGTCTTAGAGAACCTTCTCCCTCCATCGAAATTATTGAAGAAGAAAGTGCTCCTACTGAGGATGACGCTCGACTTCCAAATCCCTCAAGTGCCCAGTGGTCGATCCCCCAGCGATTGCAGACCCTATCATGGATCAAGCGATTGAAGAAGTGCACGCTGAAATTGCTCAAGCGCCTGAAGAACCTTTTATCAGAGATAAATCCAAAGGTAAGGCTGCAGTTTCAAACTCTTCCGGACTTCTCTCGTCCCCAGAGCGTCCTTCTTCCGATTCAGATTCTGAGAGCGATTCAGAAGCCAGAGACCTCAGATAGGCAGTCCGGAACTCGCTTACCAACATTGAGAGTTCCTGCTCCAAGATCTTTGAGGCTGCTGATAGACATATCCGCATAGTGTCGGATACACGGAGTCGGGATATTGACAACGCTGCAAATAAAAGCACTATTGCTATCATGCAAAGCATATCACCTCTTATCGCCGAGCTCTCATCTGAATTCAACCGTCACTTAGCTCAGAGCGCCCTGGCAGATACTGAAAGACACGCTTCATCCGATGTCGCCGCTCAAAGTGTCGCTCAACAAGTTGTTTTTCTCTTCGAAGAAGTCAGACTCTTGCGCCGCGATGTCGCTGAACTTAAGAACTCCCTTGATAATGTCAAGAAGAGGGAAGATAAAGAAAAGTCCAAAGCGATTTCCAAGACAGATAATAAACAGTGGCGTTCATTGTTCGAAGAATTAGTAAGCATTAAGAAAATGCTATCCAAGAAAAGAAAGCCAAGGTATTATCTCGGAAAGTACAAGCTTCCAGAATTGGACCCCGAGTTCTTAGAAAGTATGGGATTTCCTGCCTATGCCGGACCGCTACAACGAACTATCAATTGGAGACCGTCAAATGATCGACAAAGAGATATCTATCATGACTTAATTCGTGAACTTGGTATTCCACCAAGGGACTGGATGGAAAGGTTGTTAGAACTAAATGAAAGCGCCAGACTTCGTAGACATGATTATGATGAAGTCCAACATACGACAATGATCGATATTGATCATCTCTTGTTGGAACTAGCGTTAGAAGTTCTACAAGACGAAGCAAGAGCAAAGCGACAGAAAAAGTCATTGGTTTCCGTTTATGTTTTATCCTTTTTGTTTTTATTTTTATTTATGGTTTTCCTTCAGTGTAAAACAAGTATGCTTTAAATTCTTTCAATGAATGAATGTTTTAACGCTGAAACATCTTGTTGAAGCTAATCTAACTTTAGCTAACTTTACTAACTTTTCAAACGCTAACTTATATTCCTTTGGGCCTTTTCTTTTAAAAAACTCTTAAATTATAAAAGAGTTATAAGAGTCTTGACATCATCAAAAAGGGGGAAATTGTTAGGAAATTTCATGTTAGATGTTTTGATGATGACAAGATAGGATTCAATGTTAGACCCCAAAAATACAATGTAAGTTTCCATTTTTCATAGATTGATGTATAAGCGTTTGAAAGTTGTAATTTATTATAGTCTTGTAATTTTTATCTTTGTAGAATTAAGACTAAGTCTTAATGACTGAATCGCTAGTAGAATTCTAGGTGAGTCTATTAGAGAAGAAGTTGAAGACCAGCGTCTGAAGTCAACCAGAGATAAAGATTTTCTTCTTAAGCGTCTGTCAAATGCTAAAAGATCTCATTTCAGGATTTATGGATCAAGCGCTCGAAATCCCTCAAGCGACTTATGTCAGGATCACCTGAAATAAATCCTCAAGTCATGAAGGACTTAAATGCAATCATTCAACGGGCATTTATTTCCAACGAGAATTAAATTCAAAGTGCATTAAATGCCTGATAAGAGCATTAAATGTGATAAGCCAATGTGACTTGTGGACAAGCCACCTTTTGACCAGACTGTCAGAAAATTCAGAATTTCAGCTGCTCCCATCCAATCGGCTTCAGCGAACTTTTAGGAATGTCAGAGAAAAGGTATACTCACGCGCCCCGTGAGAGGCACGCTCCTACATGTGTCCAACGGACAGATCCCAAGAAATTGCTTATAAATAACTTACCCCAGCAAACCCTAAAAATACAAGATACGTACGAAAAAGAGAAGAGAAACTATTGCCAAAAATCTTACGTACATTTTCTGGGAAAAAGCTTAGAAACTCCATAGCCAAATCTTTCAAACTTTTTATCTACATTCCAACAGTCACAAATATATCAAACATCTTCTAAAGAAGAAATTCAAATTCCAACTGAGATATTCCAAGTTGTTTGATCTTTTCAAAAACCCTAGTGACAAACCTCAACCTTTCATTTGAGTGAGAAAAGTTGTTGAACCCTTTCAGGCAGTATTTCTGAGTGAGAGAAGCTTGAAGAAGACGATCTTCATTGGTGCTGAAGTCTGTGTGATCAAGGAGCCCAAGATCATTTTCACCCTTTACTATTGTGTAGAAGATTCTGTGTGACTCTTCGAAAATCATTCTAGTAAATTCCTCCAAGTGAAAAAGGAGAAGAAGGACGCAGCTGGGATTACACCACCCAGTGAACCTTATATATCTTGTGTCATTTATCTTATTTGTCTTATTATTATTTTTATTACATCATTTATCTTTGAAAGAGACAAGTTAAAGTGCAAAGCGATTAAATTAACTAAAAGAACGCTAAAAACTCATTTCCACTGTGCTAACCCTGATTAAGCGATCTAAGCGTTGCCCTGCTTTGGTAAACTGCTAAAATCACTAAGTCTAAGTTAACTTTTCTGAAGTGTCTGACCCAAGCGCTCAGTTATTCAAAGCGTTCAAACCTTTAAAGTGATACGAAATTTTTGAGGTTGAAAAAGACTTTAGGGTCTATTCAACCCTCCCCCCCTTCTAGACCCTTTCGTATGCCACTTGGGACCACCACAAAGATTTGAGGATTTCAAGATGTAGCCCAACGAGATGCTATATCAATTGGATGCAAGGTTCACTTCGCTTATTATAGAGTTAGCGTCACTTAGAATCTTCTGATGAAAGTAGGAATGATGATCCATCAAGCGACTCAATGCTAATTTCTCTCATGGCGAGAGATGAAGAAGCGTCTGATGACTCGCTATCTAAGGTAACCAGGGAATTATCTCATCCTCTTTCTTATGATGAATTACTTGACAAAGTAAATGAATATCATAAAGATTATAAAGATACCTCCAAATTATATCAAAATCACTTTGATATCATATCAACGCTCAAAATTAATAATGTGATGCTCAAGGCAGTGTTTCAAGTTCAGCAACAATGCATTGAGAAGAACCAATCACTTGAGAGTGAAATTATTCAATGAAACAGTGATCTTGATATAATAGTCAAAAGAGAAGCTGAATTGATCGCTAAACTTGCCAAATCAGTGCAGCTTGTCTCATCATTATCAAAAACGTCAAGAAAGCTAGATAATGTGACTGAAGTAACCAGACTCTTTGGTGAAAAGACCGCTTTAGGTTGTGATAAATTTGGTCATAAATCAAAAGCGTCTAAGGTTACGGCAACCAACAAAGGAAAAGGTGTATCCTTTGTTGAGAAGAGCTCAAACAGTCAGACGCTGAATGAACCCAAAGACAATGGTAAGAGGCCTAATGAGATGGTCAAAGTCAACTCAAGCAACAAGGAGAAGATGAAAGTGAATGATTCATAAAAGAAGGTCTATCCAACGGCTCAAAAGGCTACGGAGAAACCTTCTACAAGTAACTTAAACGCTAAGCGTTAATCGCCAAAAGCGACTCCTAAGCCAGTGCCGAGGAAATACCAACGTTAATATCCTCAGAGATCTAGATCCTATTATCGATGCTATGATGATTATGATAATGATTATGACTATGATTACTATTATAATCGAGGATATTATTATACACCTAAGAAGCACACACAACATAAAACGAAACCCAAAAAGGTTAGTCCTCCCGTAATGAAGACCAGGCAAATATGGGTTTCGAAAGTTTTAATTCAGACTAACGTTACTAACATTGAAGGACCCAAGAAAAAATGGGTACCTAAAAAGAATTAGAACTGCCCTTTAATTGCAGGTACCTAGAGCCAACACCGATACTTCAATTTGGTACATTGATAGTGGGTCATCAAGGCACATGACTGGCTCAAAGGATCTTTTTGTCAACTATCGTGCAACCAATGGTCCTCAAGTTGTATTAAGTGATAACTCCAAAGGTAAAACCAAAGGTATAGGTATCATGCATAGGGTGAGTGTCATTGTGTTAAAGGCTTTGAAGTTAATTTTTCCAATGACTATAGCTATATTAACTACGCTAAGACTGTATCTGCTGAAAAAGAACAAACAATGTCTATTTAGTAGATTGGGGTTCAACAATAGATAACAACCCTCCATGCTTTGTTCCTAAGAGTCAAAATGAATTGGATTGGTTATGGCATAAAAAAATGAATCACCTTAACATTAAGGCAATCTCTCAATTAATATTGGTAAATTTTGTAGTGGCATTACCTAAAGGTCCCTTCCATAAAAATCCCATATGTGATGCATGTCAAATGGGTCATCTTTTAAGAAGAAATCTCATCTATCTACTTCTGGAATCCTTGAACTATTGCATTTAGATTTGTTTGGTCCTATTCAAATCTTGAGTGTTAGTGGTAAAAATTATTCACTAGTAATAGTTGATGATTTCTCACACTATACATGGGTAGAATTTCTAGTGTCTAAAGATGAAACTAATATCAAGCTCACAACGCTAATTCGTCAATTACAAACTTCGAAAGATCTAAAGGTGATGAGAATTAGAAGTGATAGAGGAACTGAATTTACTAACCATATTGTTGAGAAGTTTTGTACAGATTTTGGAATACTTCATGAGTATTCTGCGCCTAGAACACCGCAACAAAATGGAGTGGCCAAGCGACGAAACAGAACGCTTAAAGAAACTGCTAGGACAATGTTAGCAGAGTCGAGACTGCCTCAAAGGTTTTGGACCGAAGCAATCAACACCACTTGCTACACTCAGAACCGATGTATGATAAACAAACAATATGAAAAGACTCCATATGAGTTGTGGAAGGGACGTAAGCCAAACGTTTTATATTTTCATATATTTGGTTCAAACTATTTCATTCATAACAATGGATCGCACAATCTAAAGACATTTAACCCTAAAGCGGATGAGAGAATCTTTCTAGGCTACGCCAAAAATGGAAAGAGTTTTCACATCCTAAATAAGATCAAATCGAAGGTTGAAGAATCGATTCATGTTGTTTTTGATGATGCTAACCAAGAACCGAGTAAAGTTAATATTGATGATGTAGGAGTTGAAGATCTTGCCCAACAATCATCACCAATCCATCTTGGTGATGATAGTGATGTTGATGAGGATGATGAGATCTTTGTGCCCAATCCTAAGGTTACTCGTGAGGTTATCAATGATGATATTGTATGAAACGCTGATGATCATGAAGAGAATGGTCATCAAGAATAAATTGGAACTGTGAATGATGCAGCGAATGTGCAAGAGGGACAAGAGATTGATAATCAAAAGTCTCTCAACCCATTCCAACCAGATCGAAAATGGCTTAGAGATCATCCACTAGAACTAGTAATTGGATATATTGGAGCACCTGTTAGAACTAGGGCCGCTACAATTAATGAGGTCATGTTCGCAAGTTTCCTATCTCAAATACAACCAAAGAAAGTGGATGAAGCGCTCAGTGATTCAAGTTCGGTAGAAGCTGTGTAAGAGGAGCTTAACCAATTTGAGCGAAGTAAGGTTTGGACGCTAGTACCAAGTCCAACTCACCAAGGAGTTATTGGGACTAGATGGGTTTTTAGGAACAAAATGGACGAAAATGGTATTGTTATAAGAAACAAAGCCAGATTAGTCGCTCAGGATTATTGTCAAGAAGAGGGTATTAATTTTGATGAGACTTACGGCCTAGTAGCCCGTCTTGAAGTGATTCGAATGTTCCTAGCGTTTACCTCATTGAACAAGTTCACAGTATATCAAATGGACTTGAAGAGTGCTTTCCTCAATGGTAAACTCCAAGAAGAGGTATACATGGAGAACCCCCAGGATTCATCAACAACTATGGCAAAAGTATGGTCTACAAATTGGATAAGGCACTCTATGGCCTTAAACAAGCACCAAGAGCATGGTATGACACTCTCTCTATCTTTCTTATAGGTAAAGGCTTTTCAGAAGTCAATGTTATTTAAAATTACCCATAATGAAGATATTTTCTTAGTCCAAATTCATCTTGATGATATAATGTTCAGATCTAATAATAAGCGATTGTGTGAGAAATTTTCGAAAATGATGCAAGATCAATTTGAAATTAGCACAATGGGTGAATTAACTTTGTTCCTAGGATTACAAGTTAAACAACTCCCTAATGACAAATTTATAAACCAAGCTAAATATACAAGAGATGTTAGGAAATTTCATGTTAGATGTTTTGATGATGACAAGATAGGATTTTATGTTAAACCCCAAAAAGAATGTAAGTTTATGTTTTCATAGAACTATTGTATAAGCATTTGAATGTTTGTTATTTTATTAGGCATGTAATTTTTATCTCTGTAATTTTAGACTAAGTAATTGATACCAAGTCACTAATAGAATTCTAGGTGAGTCTATTAGAGATGACGTTGAAGATCAACGTCTGAAGTCAAGTGAAGATGAATATTTTCTCTTAGCATCTGTCAAACGCTAAAGGACTGTTTCAGGGTTGTTGAATCAAGCGCTTAAATGACTTAAGCGATCAAGGATTAGATTCACTTGAAATAAATTCTCAAGTCATGAAGGACTTAAATGCAATAATCAACGGACATTTATTTCCAACGGGAAATAAATTCAAATGCATTAAATGTGATAAGCTATTATGACTTGTGGACAAGCCACCTTTTGACTAGACTGTCAGATTTCAGAGTTCAAAACCTGCTCTTGTCAAATCGGAACCAGCAAAATTTCAGGAGAGTTGCACTTCACGGGCAATCATTTGCTTCAAATCCGTTGGCTTATCAGGAATGGTGATTCGTTTGGCTTTCCACAGGTGGAGAGGTTGGGTAGTCTCAAGGTTGGAGTAGTGAGCGACTCTCTCATGATAATGAGTATAGCCTAGCTTATTAAGCGTCTCCCCACTTGGACTCAGAGGAACTAGAGAATAATTACTGTGAAAGCCAAGATTCTCATTCCTTGGCGGCTTGGCCTCTGTTTCACTATGCAGATAAACATTGAAGTATGCAGAATCAATCTCGGCCAAAGTCCTTTGAACTGGCTTAGGATCTTTTTTTTTCTTTCACTTAGAGGTGGCAATTTCAGTATGTAGATCAACCAAAGTCTTTTGAGGGACTTCCTCTTCTGCAGTACTTGAAGAAGACTTGGACATAGAAGACTTAGACATTTTAGTCTTCTTCGACCTTTTTAGGGGGAGGCACTGGATCCTCAGAGGCAACTCGTTTAAGATCTTCTTTCTGAGCTTTTGTCAATTCTTGATCAAACCTAATCCGAGAGAACCAGGTGTCATACTCAATGGCTTCTTGAATACAATGTTTGGCATGTACATAGCATTCTTCATAATCATCATGAGAAACAAAGTCTTCATAAAGTAAATTCGGAAGAGCGAGAGCGATGTAGCCTATATCTCTATCTAAAATCACCCAATGCCTAGCGGCTGATCCACCCACAGTGTATGGGAGATCATCATCAGCGGCTGTAGCAACTTCTTGAGCGATTGGTACAACAGTGGAAAAGTTAACATCAAACTCGACTGGCATACTCTCGGGAACGCTGGCAGCAGCGTCTGCTTCAGTATCGACTTCTAAAGGAGCTGAAAGAACAAAACAAATCTTAAGGACTAAATTTTCTACAAAAAGTAGAAAATCGAGAGAAGGCCTTGGTAGAAGAAATTTCTTTCCTTGAGCGCTAGTCTCAGCAATTGGCTCAAGAGGATGAACTTGTGGTTCACCAGGCTCAGGCTTCTTTTACACATCAGCGGGTGATAGTTGTTGATGAGCGTCTAGTGCTTGGGGAGATTTTGCACTTGGTTCTGCAGGAACGCTTGTGGGGGAGCTTGACTGAGTGATACCACGAGGGTCAAATAATTTTCTAGCCGCTAGAGTGCAAATCTTTTGGTTTGTTAAAGAAATAGATTTTTCACGAGCGCTGGTAATGTAAATTACCTCTGTCTCAGCTGGGATAGATCCAACTATTTTTTGGAGCTTAAGAGCTTCCGTTTGCTCTTCTTCCTCGGCTTCCTTCTGAAAATGCATGGGCGAAGGAGGAGGGGAGGACGACTTCTTTCGCTTAGTTTTCTTAGAAGGTGCTTGAGGAGCTTTCTTCGATTTCTTCACGTTTAAGCCCAAAACAACAACAGCAGGTCGCTCTTCAACCGAAGATGCCAACTCAAAAATGTCTTCTCTAAACTCAGCTGCAACAATTCTTTGAAGCGCTTTCTCTTCTTGCTTCTTGCTCAGCTTCTCTTCCTGGTGTTGAGCGCGTTCTTTTTCGGTAATGCAGGGCCACCAACCGTAGGAGGGTGAAGAAGATTAGAGATCATCTTCTTACCCAAGAACTTTTCTTTTGGAATGACAGTTCCAGCGCTTTGAACATGATCGCTGTGATATAAAATGTAATTTAAAAGAAAACCATAGGGTTTAGCGCGAGGCTTCTTCCCTAACATGGATGATATCCTTTCAAAAATTAACCTTGGCCAATTAATTTGATAGTTCTTTGCTATGGATACCATCAAACAAACTGGCTCTGCACTCAAGGACCTTAGCGTAGATGTCCGCCATGATCTGGTACTTCGTCTTCAACTCCTTCTTGAAGTTGTACGAGTAGGAGGAGTATGCCTTTGATTGCATGAGTTCCCAAACAACAAAAAAATCTTTGACGCCGACAATAGAGGGCAAAATCCCTTCATTTGAAAGTTAGAAAAAGTCAGAAATGAGATTTGAGGAGAGGGTGAAAGCTTTGTCTGGAAATTCAGGGAATAGGTATGTGATAGAAAGACCATCATTGGAAAGCTGGGCATCCTCATAGAATTCTTTGAGAGCCAAAGAGTGAAATTGATAATGACTGGTCATGAGAGGCTTCAAATTTTGTTCTTCAAAAGAAAGAAGAACACTGCAAACAGGAAAGTGTTGTTGGGAGTGAAGATAATCCCAATGAACCAGAAATCCAGGATTGACATGAACTTCATCCTTGGATTTTGGTGAAGAAAGAGCAGCAGTAGATCTTGAAGATTTACGTGGGGCCATTTTTCTGAAAGATGAGGAACTTGATGCATTTATGTTTGAAGAAAATATAAATTACAGAGAGCTTTAAGAGAGTATGAACGTGATAAAAATAAAAGTTTCTGCAATTTCTTGAATTTATAGAGAAAAGAAAATAACTGATCAATTGTGATGTGGCCACGTTTCAAAGAAATTAAATTTGTGCCATAAATTCCATAATAATGAGTGGGAAAATGGGCGATAAATATGGAAATTGCATTGGGTAAGGACAAATATAAAATTTGGTGTTCGCGGTTAGTTTTGTAGTTATTTTTTTAATTTCAAAGCTTTTTGAAATATTCAGCGTGAGCTGTACGCGCCCGAAATACAAGGTAGTGTATACACGCGAGTACATTCGCTAAACCATCATTTTGAAAAGTGATGAGTACCTTTTGGTTTTCTTGATCAGAGGTGGTGAATGTTATATCACCATTAATTGCTTTGGCTTATCCACTATCTCTGTTTAGCGTTAGGTGGAACGCTCTTTTTGAAATTCATTTTACTTTAAGAAGTGAATTAGGTATGTTAATTTTTTTGAAATTCATTTTAACAACTTATTAATATTTTCTTTGAAACATATAAACATAAAACATGGTATATTCCTCCTAGATTTTATGTCTATAAAGTATGATATTTTGAATGATCAAGCATTTAAATCAATCATACCTAATTCACTTCTTAAAGTAAGAAAGCGTTGTTCGTTGAGCGCTTTGGTGAAGCTATCTGCCAATTGTTTTTCTGTACCAATAAATTGCATGAAGATATCTTTCTTTTGAACATGGTCACATAAGAAATGATAGCGAATGCTAATGTGTTTAGTTCTAGAATGAAGGACTGGGTTTTGGGTTATAGCTAAAGCGCTTTGGTTATCACAATGGATAGGGGTTGGACCAAAGATTATTCCATAATCTCTAAGTTGTTGGTTCATCTAAAGGATTTGTGCATAACAACTTCCAGTGGCTACATAGTCGGCTTCAGCGGTAGAAGTCGCTATGGATTGTTATTTCTTACTATGCCACGAAACTAATCTATCACCTAGAAATTGACATGGACCACTAGTGCTTTTACGATCTATTTTGCATCCTTTAAAATTTGCATCTGAGTAACCAATTAGTTCAAAAGGAGAGTTTCTTGGATACCACAAGCCCACATTTTGCGTGCCTTTTAGGTATTTAAGGATTCTCTTGGCAGCAATTAAGTGTGACTATTTAGGATCGGCTTGAAAACGTGCACACATGCATTCCGAAAACATAATATCAGGTCTATTGGCGATAAGATAAAGAAATCATCCAATAATACCTCCATAATCAGCGATATCAACCTTCTTCCCACTTTCATCTTTATCTAACTTTAGTGTTTGGCTCAATGGAATTTTCGAAGAGAATGCATTTTTCATACCAAATTTCTTAATCATATATCGAGTATATTTATTTTGGTTAATAAAATTGCCATTAGGGAGTTGTTTAACCTGTAATCCTAAGAAGAAAGTTAATTCACCCATCATGCTCATTTCAAATTGATCTTGCATCATTTTAGAAAATTTCTCACACAGACGTTTATTAGTAGATCTAAATATAATATCATCAACATATATTTGGACTAAGAGAATATCTTTGTTACTGGTAATTTTGAATAACGTTGTATCAACGCTGCCTTTTGAAAAGCCTTTACCAATAAGAAAAATAGAGAGAGTGTTATACCATGCTTGAGGTGCTTGCTTTAGGCCATAAAGTGATGTCTCATCAAAATCAATGTCCTCTTCTTGGCAATATCCATGAGATGGCTTTGTTTCTTATAACAATACCATTCTCATCCATCTTGTTTCTATAAACCAATCTAGTCCCAATAACTCCCTGGTGAGTTGGTCTTGGTTATACTGTCCAAACCTCACTACGCTCAAACTAATTAAGCTCTTCTTGCAAGGCCTCAATCCAACTAGGATCACTTAGTGCTTCATCCATTTTCTTAGATTCAATTTGAGATAAGAAGCTTGCGAACATGGCCTCATTGAATGTAGCAGCCCTAGTCTATACAAGCGCTCTAACATCTCTAATAATTTACTCTGGTGGATGATCACGTAGCCATAGTCTTTCTGGATGGTATGGATTAAGAGGTTGAACAAAGTCTTGATTAATTTCAGTCACAAGCGCTTGACTACATTCTTGTACAGGCGCTTCTAATTCACAAATTCTATTTTGCTCTTGATGATCATTCCCTTCATGATCATCAACAGTTCTTACATTATTATCCTTAATAACCTCACGAGCTCATCATTGTCATAAATAGTGATCTTCGACACTTGATGACATAAATCTTCTACTCCTACATCATTAGCATTAGCCTTACTCGGTTCTTTGTTAGCATCATAAAAAATAACATGAATGGATTCTTCAACGTTCGATTTGATCTTATTGAGGATTCAAAAATTGTTTCCATTTTTGGCGTAGCCGAGAAAGATTCCCTCATCCTCTTTAGGATCAAATGTCTTTAGGCTTTGGGATCCATTATTATGAATAGAGCATTTTGAACCAAAGACGTGAAAACATGAAACATTTGGCTTACGTCCCTTCTATAGTTCATATGGACTTTTCTCATGTTGTTTGTTGATCATGCAACGCTTTTGAGTATAACAAGCAGTGTTGTTCGCTTTGGCCCAAAACCTAGGAGCAAGCTTGGACTCTGCTAACATTGTCCTAGTGGCTTCCTTAAGCGTTCTATTCCGGCGCTCAACAACACCATTATGTTGAGGAGTTTTAGGAGCTGAATACTCATGATGTATTTCATTTTTTGCACAAAACTTCTCAACAACCATGTTAGAAAGCTCAGTACCGTGGTTGCTCCTTATTCTTGCCACCTTAAGATTTTTCAATGTTTGAAGTTGCTGAATAAGAGCTGTGAGCTTGTCACATTTTTCATCATTGGATAAAAGAAATTCCACCTGAGTAAATCGGGAAAAATCTTCTACTATCATCAAACTATACTTTTTACCGCTCACATGGATAGTTTGAATGGGTCCAAATAGATCCATGTGAAGTAGTTCAAGTATTCTAGAGGTAGATAGATAAGGTTTTCTCTAGAAAGATTATTTAACTTGTTTACTTATTTGACAAGCGTCACAAAGGGGATCCTTATGAAATGGTCCTTTAGGTTTTCCATCTACAAGATTTAACGTTATAAGTTGAGAGATTTTTTTAAAGTTTAGTTGATTCATTTTTCTATGTCATAACCATCCCGTTTTAGATTCATTTTTAGCTGCAAAGCATGTAGGGTGGTTGTCTATTGTTGAACCCCAATCTACCAAATAAATATTGTTTGTTCTTTTTCCTTTCAATTTAGTAGATCTAGTCTTAGCATCATTAATATAGAAATAGTCACTTGAAAATTTGACTTGAAAGCCTTTATCACAAAATTGACTTATGCTCAAAAGATTATGCTTAAGACCCTCAATGTAATATACATCACTTATCATGATGTTCCCCCTATGTATAGTATCTAAACCTTTAGTTTTACCTTTGGAATTGTCACCAAATACAACTTGAGCACCATTGGTAGCTCGATAGTTGATCAAGAGATCCTTGAGCCCATCATATGCCTTGATGACCCACTATCGATGTACCAAACAAATGTGTCGGGTCTAGCTCTAGGTACCTGCATTGAAAAGGGAAGTTCTATTTCTTTTTAGGTATCCAATGTGACTTAGGTCCTTTCACATTCATAGCGTTAGTCTGAATTAGAACTTTAGGAACCCATATTTGCTTAGTCTTCATTGCAGGAGGATTAGCCTTTTAGTGTTTCACCTTGTGTTGTGCGTGCTTCTTGGGTGCATAGTAATATACTGGAAATCCCAATCATAATCATAATTATGATAGTATTGATAATATGACCTTGATGATTGTGGATATTGACGCTGGTATTTCCTTAGCGCTAGCTTAGGGTGCACTTTGGGTGCTTGTCGTTTACCGTTTGATTCACAGTGGTAAGGTTTTCCATTAGCTTTTTGAGCATTTGGATAAACCTTTCTTTGTGAATTACTTGCTTTCATCTTTCCCTTGCCTGAATCAGCATTGGTTTTCTCATTTGGCTTCGTACCATTGTCTTTTGGTTCAATTAGTGTTTGACCTTTTGAACCTTGCTCAACAAAGAACACACCCTTTCCTTTGTCGTTTGCCATAACATTGGATTTATTTGGTTGTTTACCGAATTTATTGCATCTTAAACCTCTTTTCACCAAATGACCTTGTTACCTCAGTCACATTGTCTAGCTTTCTTGACGCTTTAGACAATGACGAGATGAGCTTCTCAAATCAGCTCAGCTTCTCTCTTGACTATTATATGAAGATCACTTTTCAATGAAATTATCTCACTCTCAAGTGATTGGTTCTTCTGAATGCATTGTTGTTGAACTTGCAACTAGGCCTTGAGTGTCACGTTATCACCTTTGAGCGCTGATATGAGATCGAAGTGATTTTGATATAATTTTATGGCATCTTGACAATGTTTATAATATTCTTTTACTTTATCAAGTAATTCTTCATAAGAAAGAGGATAAGCTACTTTAGTATTTACCTCAGATAGTGAGTCAGAATACGCTTCATCATCTCTGGCCATGAGACAGATTACCGTTGAATCATCCACTGGCTCATCATAACTACTCTCTTCTGAAGACTCCAAATCTTTAGGTGTGGACGCTGGTTCTGATGCCGCTAGCAAACTTTGTTGACGAAGGTTGCTCCTGAATTGGTTTCTATCCAAGTAATCCTGCCTTGAGGGCTTGGATACGTTTGGATAAGGGCAATTTACCTGGTAGTACCCTTGTTTCTTGCAATTATAATAAAAATTAGTTTTCATCTTTTGTGCATTTGTTAACCTTGCAGTTTGTGGTTTTGAGACCACTGGCGCTGACAGATTTTGTGGAGAAGATGCTTGGTATTGATTTGGTGATGAGGGAGAGGGGCAGAATACTGAGGCGCTTGAAACTGTTGTTGTGCTGGAGGAGGCACGTGATAGGAATTTTGTTCTTGATGCTTTGGACTCTTTCCTTTCTTTTCATATCTTAGAAACTTTCTAAACCTATTTAGCAACGCTAATTTCTTATCCTCACTTATATCCGACACCTTTCCCTTATTACTCGATTTACCCTTGATTGATGCTATTAACGCTCCTAACTCTATCAATGGATTGCTTACTACATCACTCGTTGAATTTAACTCAAACTTGAACGCTTTAAGTTCTAAAAAAGCATCTTCTGGATATAGAAGATCCAACATGTTTGATTCTCTCATAGCCGTTGTCTTCATCAAAAATCTACTAGGAAGACTTCTGAAAATCTTAACCACCATTTCTCGATTTTGTAAATCCATGCCTAAGGATGTTGAATCCGTAACAAGAGCAGTAAATCTTATATCCAATTGTTCTAGCGTCTCATTAGGCGACATTTTGAAACCATTAAACCTTTCCTTGGCAATTGAAAGCTTGTTTTCTTTGATTTGCACTGAACCACCACAAATTCTATCTAACTTATCCCATATTTCCTTAGTCGTAGAGCACGACTTCACCATGTTGAATAAGTTATCATTATCACCAATGGCTGTATATAGAGTGTTTCATCCAACATTATCCAAATTTGCTCTCCGATGCTCATCTATAGACCACTCATGCTTTGGATTTTCAACATAACCACCAGGAGTCTCTTCTATGGCTCCAAGCGCTTTAGTGATGACCTTGAATATTTTGAATCGGCCCATCTGAAATGATATCACACATTTCATCATCACAAGAACAAAGATAAGTAAGTGCTTTGACCTTCCATGAGTCATAGTATGACTCGGTCAACTTAGGTATTTTAGGAAATGCCATGGAATATTTTTTTTAAAGCAACTAAATTAAACGGATCTAAACAAGCAGTGATGCTTGGAAATTTAAAAATTTCAACTTCAATTGCTCTGATACCACTTGTTGGTCCCAAGTGGTATATAAAAGGGTCTAGAAGGGGGGGTTAAATAGGCCCTGGAATTCTTTTCGAATTTTAAGACTTGTTTTTAGAAAGGTAACTTAAATAATAGTTGTGGGTGCTTGACCAAGATAGATCAGGCGCTCAGCACTTATATCAGGGTTAGCACAGCGGAAGATTTATACAGGTCTCTCAGTGTGAAAAATTAGGAGCTTAGAAAATATTTAGTCGCTCTTAGAGATTTAATGAAGTATGCTGTATGATAATGTATGAAGATAGTAATGAATAAAGCAATAAAACAATAAGTAAATAAGACATGAGAGTTATAAGGTTCACTGGATTTATGTAATCCCAGCTACGTCCTTCTACTCCTTTCCACACAAGAGGAATTCACTAAAATGAATCACGAAGCTTCACAAAGACAACTTCAACACAATAGAAAATGGTGAAGACTTGATCTTGAGTTCCCTGATCACAAAGATTTCAACTCAGCTAAGATCTGCTTCTGACAAGCTTCTCTCATACAGAAATACTGCTTTGTCTTCAACAACTTTGTCACACATATTGAAGAGGTTGATAGGTTTTATCAAGGTTTGTTTGATTTGAAAAGTTCAAACACTTTTGTAATATCTCTTTAGAAAATGATAGTTCTTCTATAAAGAGGTAAGAGATATTGGTTCAGCTGTAGAGATGTTTAAGCTCAAAGAAATTTTAGTTGCGAAGTTTTTGAGGCTTTAGGGATGATTATAGATTTCAACTGTGTAAGTGTATATCAAGTCTTTGATAAAAATTGTTAGTATTTTGGGTTGAGCTGTGAGTTTCTATTTAAAGACTTTTCTCGGTATTTGTCCGTTGGACACAAGCAGGAGCGTGTTAAACACGAGGTGCGTGACTTAGTCTTTTTCTGACATCTCTCAAAATTCTGCTGCACAGAGTTAGTAGCAGACCTACTTTGAGTTGATAACCAATGGGGAAGGTTTATTCGTACGTCAATCGTCCTTATCACATTTAATGCTCTTATCAAACATTTAATGCATTTGAATTTAATTCCCAATAGAATTAAATGTCCGTTGAAAGTTGCATTTAAGAGCTTATTGACTTCGAATTTAATTCAGGTGACGACAGACACTTGTGGCTTGATCACCTTGAATGATTTTTAGGCGCTTGATGTTAGGAATGTGCCCTAAAATCCAATTATTTAATGTGTTTATTATGAATAAATAAATAATATATATTAGAAGTTATGAGTATTACTAAATGTCCTATGGGATAGGCATAGTCCATAATTACATATGAGAATCCAAATGGAAGTGATGTTCCATGAAAGACTTGGATTACGTATATCATGTGTTATTATAAATTGGTTATAGTCGGTGATAAGAATGGACGTCTTATCTGCTAAAGACTATAATATGCTATATTCGATGATTTGTCTTAATCATGGGAATAGGGATTCCATATATAGTATATTCGTGTAAATCAATTAGATTGAAACACTGAACCGGACCAATCAAATTATTTATTTTGACTACTATCGAAAATAAATAATTTTGAACAATAACTCTTAATCCTATGATTGTCGTGGACTAATGCATCTAGTGCACATTGCTTTGATGTATTTAGAAGTGAGGTCTTCGGTGACCAATATACTTTATACATTGGGTAATGACATAAAAATGTGATTGGAAAGGACATTCATATGGGATCTATAATCTCTATAAGAGATAAGATATATCCCCTATAATGGATTTGCAATGTTCGACTTTTCTAAAACTTTGGCCAAAGTGTTTCAAGTGAAGTGTCACTGAAATTATATGAAAAATAGTTTTTCATTTGGAAAGTTGATAAAAAGCAAATTGAGCATTATAGGATAAGATGTGAGAAATAAAATAAAAGTAGTCTCAATTTTATTTCTTCATGGATATTTAATAGAGGAGTTAATGAAATATTTCTTTACGAAAGAATGGGAACTCAAAAATAAATTGAAGTTAATTTTAGAGTACAACAATATTTATTTAGTGGAATTAAATATTGTTAAGTGATATTAAATATTATCATGTGATGATAATTTGATTTAATCTACTTGGAGCTAAAATTAATTTTCCCTAAGGTCCCTTCGCAAACCTCAAATTGAAACTCTACGAATAAATACTAAAGTATCCATTAGATGGATAAGTTTGAACTTAGATGAAAAAATTAATGTGGAAAATATGTTTGAAGAAATATATTTAATTAAATAATGATTTAATTAAAAGGAAAAAGAAATTAAAAAAAAAAAAACAAAATTGACTCGTGAACAGTAACACGAGTACTGTTCACGCGCCAGCAACAAAATCTGGTGCCAGCCGGCTGGCACCAGCTAACTTTTCCACCCCACTTGTTTTTTTTTTTTCTTTCTTTAACCTCCCACATGAAATTTTTTAATCCCATTTCATGCTTTTTTTCATCCTATATAAAGTGGTGTAATTTGCAAGTTCAAACACACAAAATAAAAACGAAAGCAAGAAGTTCTTATATATTTTTACGAGAGCAAGCTGGCTTTTAAGAAAATAAAATTCTTCTTACGGAGTTTTATTTTAGTAGTATTTTTGGAGCCCACACTCCCGAGTTTGTTGAGGCATTGCGAAGAAGGCTTTGCGGTGAACGAGTTCTTCTTTTACCGGCGAGTTCCAATCTTCGGTGTAAGGTTTGTTTTCCTCGTTTTCAATTATTATTGTTTTTATAGTTATTCAATTATTGTTTTTAATTAAAGTGTTTAATTATGTAGTCTTTTAATTGTTAGCTATAGATAGGCAATAATAATTATTAATTAAAGTGTTTAATTAATTGCTTTAAGTCATAGTATGTATGCTTTAATTATTTGATGTCATGCATGTGCGCATAAGAGTTAGGTCTCTATTATAATTCCGCTGCGTACCAATTTGGGTTTGATTTTGAATCGATTTCCCAACAACTGGTATCAGAGCCAGACTCTTGATACGTACATGTGAGACATATTGGCATGATGAGATGTTATTTATTTTAGAATTTTGATTCTAGATATTAAAGCTTTAGACATGTATCGATTATTAAGCATTCTTGTATGATTGGATCAATTGTTAGTTATAGTTGCAGTATTATATTGTGCTATTAAATTCGTCTAGTTAATTCTGTCTAGGAGATTGGGTTTTAAGCGCGACCGTTGTGACGCCTCCAATCTTTCCTGGGAATTAAATCTAGTTAATTCTGTCTAGGAGATTGGGTTTTAAGTGCGACCGTTGTGACGCCTCCAATCTTTCCTGGGAATTAAAACTAGTGTGGTTTTCTAGTACAATATTTACTCTCTATTTCTATTTTTGGTGGAATATGGCTCTGAGTTCCACAACCAGTTGTATCAGAGCCTCAACTCTTGATCCGTACATGTGCGACATGTTTACATGTTTAAAATTAAATGATACTACGGAATTTTATGGAATTAGATTCTAGATATTAATGTTTTTAACATGTAAAATTTTTATGATTCTTAAAGCATGCTTATTTTGATTAGATCAATTGTTTAAAAGTATGAATACATGTTTATAACATTAATATATTTATTCAACATGATAGATTTGATTTGATTAAATATTTTATTTAAATTGTTTAAATAAATGTTGAATATTTTTATGTCAATCATATATTGTGATATGATGATTGAGTGGGAGTAAGATTCAAGAAGTTGAACCTTAATACTTCATGAGCATGAGATCACGTTGTTTAAATTGTTTAAATAATGCATATGTACATTATTAAAGCATTAGTATGTGTGATTGTATTCAACATGAGAAACTTGATGTGATCAAGTGTATTATTTAAATTGTTTAAATATATGTTGAATATATGATGTCAAATTGTTTTTGACATAATGGTTGAGTGGGAGTATTTTTCAAGATAAGGAGAAACGTTTTGATGAGATCATATAATTCAAATAGTTGAATTTTTTCTATTTAATTAAATTTCTTGGAAATTCTAATTTGATTAGTACTTATTATTATTTAATGTATTCATTATATGATAATGAAAAATCCACGAGTTTTGAAATATCAAGTGGGAGAGAGATTCAAGAGTTGAATTCTCATGGCCTCCATTACTGGTCTAACGGTGTAGCAAGTGAATATTATTCCCTGAGGAAGGTATTCACTCAAGGTTACAAGATTAGATCCTTGATGGGTAGATTGAAGTATGCGTAAACGAGTGCGATCACGCTGCCGTGGAGTATCTTGAATACCATATGAATATCTAAGTAATGGTGTACACTTGATTGGGAAAACATATTAGCCTCCCCGAGGAGCTCTGTTATGTCATCCCAAAGGCTGAAGATTAATATGGTGGGTTAATGATGTTTAGTAAGAGTTACAAGAGAAAAACATATTAATTGAGAAATGTTCTTGCCTAAACTTATTACATTTTTCGGTCCTGCCGCCAGGAAGGAAAATGTATAAAACCAGGTCATCATTGCATGTACCAAAATGTGGTTTGTGGATCCCATATTTGGTTTTTATTGCTAAAGACTCGACTCATAACTTGTTTATAATTTATTTATTTCATAATTGCGTTAGCTGGTCCTTTATAATCGTATTTCGAGAACATTAGTTCCTAAGGTCTAGATATGTCAAGTGGAATGTGAATCTTGAAAGTGTATCTACTTATGGTATATATAAACTCGTTCATATATCTACATGTTCTTTTAGTTCCAATTGACAATGAATCACTGACTGTTGCGGACCGTTATGAATGGTCACCTAAAGTCATTGAGATGACTAAAAGCTATATCCTGACCACTTAGTCAACCATTCTCAAGCACTTGATGCAAGAGATGGTTCTTCTGAAAAAAAAAATTTATTTTTTCAAGGAGACGTTTAATGGCGGGATTGGACAGTTAGACATGGGTAATGAGTAAGTTGAACATTACCAAGATGTCTTAAGGAATACTAGATCAATAAACACATCATGAAGATGATGAGGTGGGTGAATAAACTAGAATTCCTTAGTATAATAATTGTCAGTCAAACCCAATAGGATAGGATCCTAAACTTCCATGTATTGTTTTTTTTTTTTTTTGAATTTTATAATTCACTGTGTAATAAATAATGAGATTATATATTGCATGACTCTATGGAAGAAATGGGTGTTGAGAACTAAAGAAAGATGGTACGAGTATATCAATTAACAAAAATATGATTTATGCTTTAGAGTAAAGTATTGATCTTGAATAATGTCTTTGTGTACCTTTATTTGTAGAAATATAATTTCTGTTAAGATAGTGAATGTTTGATTCACAAATATTTAAAAGAATAAAAGTTATTCATAATAAATTGTTTATTAGTAAAGGTACTAGGAAAGATATTATTTTTTGATACTCTGTTCATAATTCTAGATACAAGTATGTGACTTACCATTAGAAAGATAATCTCTAATGACTAATAAAGTGTATGTTTAGCAGTAAGTTATATTAATCCTGATATGATCTAAAGACTGATTTATGATGGACTTAAATGTTCATTAGATGTAGAAGGGTCTACCAGTCTGCGAATCATGTTGTGGAAGATATAATGACTATGAGGCCATAGGCCAAACTAATTGTGCTGCTAACATTGCTTGAATTGGTTCACACTAATGATTGTGAATCAATTCGTGTTTAAGTCAATAGAGTTCTTTGAGTTTTTCATGCGAGATGATTACTCAATGCATTTGTATATGTATATGATACATAAGTCTTAAAATGTTGAATAGTTCAAATTGATTAAGACTCATGTCGAGAATTAGTTAGATGAACGTATGAAACCATTTTGATATGATCACAATGATCAATATTTTTCTAAAGAGTTCTTAGATTTCTTAATTGCAAATGAGATAAGATCTCGACTTATTGTACTGGGTAACTCTAGTCGAATAGTGTTGCAAATAACAAGAAATAAGACATTAGAGAAAATGGTAAGATCAATTTTGTGACTCTTCCTAAAAGTGCCTTTTGGGATCTGTATTTAAATAGTTACAACCTATTGTACTTGTTTATAAGTCAGTTCCTGAGATAATTGTGGAACCATTGATTGGGTTAAGCCAGATTTTAAGTTCAAGCACATGAGGATCTTGACAAAGATAAGTAAATGACAAAGGTATATTTGTTTCTAGAGTGTCCTAAAGAAACAAAGGGTGGTTAATACTACAGTTCAATCATCACGAGTATTTTGTAAAGTACAAATACTGAGTATCTGGATGATGGACTACTGAATAACCACAAAAGTTAAAATGAACTTGTATTTCTGAGGATGATAGTATGAGATACATGTTGACAACCTAGAATAATTGAGAACATAAGTGGGACATAAGATGTGTCCAATATAATTATTGATTGTGGGTCTAATATACTTGAGTGAGCCACAATGTAGTGGGAGTATTGTCATTAACATGACAGATATCTTCAGGAGACCCTAGGGGTGGAACCTGAATATGAATCTGATACTCTTAGCAACAATGTAGCTCTACTAGATATAGATGTTGGCCAATGAGTCAAAGTAACGTATGTCTGATAACTTGTAGAGGCGCCAAAAGGCATTAAACTCATGAGATGTAAATGAGTCTACAAGAGAAAGAAAGGAATGGATTGGAAGGTAGAGAACCTCAAAGCAAAGATATTGGTGAAGTTTTATATGATAAAACCTGTCAGCCAGTAGTCATGCTTAAATCCAGAATGATACTCCTGTCCATTACTCTCATTATGATTATGAGTTAAGAAATGGCTATGAAGACAATATTCTTGAATGGGCACCTTCAAGAAAAATATTATATGTTACAACTCAATGAACTTTTAGTTGAAAAGTCATGGTGCATATGGCATGAAAACTGAAGTAGTCCATTTATGGACTTAGATAAACATCTATATCATGAAACATCAAAATTAGAAGCTATCAAATTTTGAATTTGAATAAATGCCGGATGTCCTAAGTGTATATAAGAGACATCCTGAGAGTTATAATGTTCTTAGTATAATATATAGACAATATCCTAATCATTATAAATGATGTATGAATATTATCTGTTGCCAAGTTTTGGTTGTCTTAATAAGATTGATATATATGACCTATGTGAAGTTAGCAATATTTTTTAAAAGAACAAAGTGCTAAAATAATCACATTTTGCATATAAGAGATAATGACGAAGTATAATGTGATGGATTTCAAGAAGGGTTTATCTCCTTTTAAGTTTGAAATTAATCTTTCTCTAAAGAAAGAACACATGAGATAGTACCACATATTTTTTTTTAATTGTCTTATGTGGTTTGAGTATTACATAAAGGTCAACAGTTATCAATTAAATTATAAACCACACTGGCTAGGAGTGAATCATATATTATAGTACTTGAGAAGGACTATATGTTATATGATGATCTATCTCAGTGAAGAGTTGAAACCTATTAGATACACAAGATCAAGTATTTATTTAGATAAGTGATCACTCCACTGGCATATGTATTTACCTTTTACTGTAAGGAACTATTGGTTGGAGAAATGTATAATTATGAATTAACCATTTTCAACTACATAAGCTGAATAGGCCGCGACTTATGAAGTTGCTAAAATAGCTTATTGGCTTAAAAGAAATTTTTATGAACTAGATGTTATTAGAATTTGACTAATACCAATCATATAACGATGTGATATTTGGTTGCGTAGTTAATTCTATATATTCTAGTAGTCGTAATTGAAAGTGTCACATATTAGAGAATATGTAGACTACAATGCGATTGTAGAAACCGAATTAGTTTTCATGTATAATCTGACAAATTCCCTTTCTAAAAGTATTGACACAAAAGAGTTTTATTTATCTAACTGGGATGAGTCTGCTGGATATACTGCTAATTGGTTTGAAGGGCAAGTGGGAGATTGTTAGGAATGTGCCCTAAAATCCAATTATTTAATGTGTTTATTATGAATAAATAAATAATATATATTAGAAGTTATGAGTATTACTAAATGTCCTATGGGATAGGCATAGTCCATAATTACATATGAGAATCCAAATGGAAGTGATGTTCCATGAAAGACTTGGATTACGTATATCATGTGTTATTATAAATTGGTTATAGTCGGTGATAAGAATGGGCGTCTTATCTGCTAAAGACTATAATATGCTATATTCGATGATTTGTCTTAATCATGGGAAAAGGGATTCCATATATAGTATATTCGTGTAAATCAATTAGATTGAAACACTGAACCGGACCAATCAAATTATTTATTTTGACTACTATCGAAAATAAATAATTTTGAACAATAACTCTTAATCCTATGATTGTCGTGGACTAATGCATCTAGTGCACATTGCTTTGATGTATTTAGAAGTGAGGTCTTCGGTGACCAATATACTTTATACATTGGGTAATGACATAAAAATGTGATTGGAAAGGACATTCATATAGGATCTATAATCTCTATAAGAGATAAGATATATCCCCTATAATGGATTTGCAATGTTCGACTTTTCTAAAACTTTGGCCAAAGTGTTTCAAGTGAAGTGTCGCTGAAATTATATGAAAAATAGTTTTTCATTTGGAAAGTTGATAAAAAGCAAATTGAGAATTATAGGATAAGATGTGAGAAATAAAATAAAATTAGTCTCAATTTTATTTCTTCATGGATATTTAATAGAGGAGTTAATGAAATATTTCTTTACGAAAGAATGGGAACTCAAAAATAAATTGAAGTTAATTTTAGAGTACAACAATATTTATTTAGTGGAATTAAATATTGGTAAGTGATATTAAATATTATCATGTGATGATAATTTGATTTAATCTACTTGGAGCTAAAATTAATTTTCCCTAAGGTCCCTTCGCAAACCTCAAATTGAAACTCTACGAATAAATACTAAAGTATCCATTAGATGGATAAGTTTGAACAAGAGATGAAAAAATTAATGTGGGAAATATGTTTAATTAAATAATGATTTAATTAAAAGGAAAAAGAAATTTAAAAAAAAAAAAAAAATTGACGCGTGAACAGTAACTTTTCCACCCCACTTGTTTTTTTCTTTTTCTTTCTTTAACCTCCCACATGAAATTTTTTAATCCCATTTCATGCTTTTTTTCATCCTATATAAAGGGGTGTAATTTGCAAGTTCAAACACACAAAACAAAAACGAAAGCAAGAAGTTCTTGTGTATTTTTACGAGAGCAAGCTAGCTTTTAAGAAAATAAAATTCCTCTTACGGAGTTTTATTTTAGTAGTATTTTTGGAGCCCACACTCCCGAGTTTGTGTCACGCCCCAAAATTTGGTCATAAAAGATCCAACTTGAATACACGAGTCTATCGTAGCTGTAGTTCCAACTCAAAACATGGACCCAATTTTATCAATGTATCTTAGGGTCCTACTCCTGAAACTATCATCCGCATCACGAAGTAACTTAATATCCTTGAATAAAACTACCAGTTTTTACCTCTTGGATCGTCCATGTCTATTCCTGTTATCCTCCAAACTAGTCTCACTGCTCAACTCACCTACAGCTGGAAGGAAGGAATGAAACAAAATACGTAAGCAAAGGCTTAGTGAGTGCCAGTGCTTGTGTGCAAGTTGCTTAAAATAGTTTTTAGACCCAAATGATAAATTAGTAAGGGAAAACAAATAATAGTTTTTGTTGATTTTCAAAGGATCATTGAAATCCTAAATAAGAAAAATAATTTGTGATCATAGTAACAATTAAGCAATAGCTAGTATGAGACAAAGGTCTTAGTATATGCACGATGAGGTTTTGTCAAATATTATTGAAAACATGCTTGGAAAAAATCACGTTCATGATAAAGCTGGAACAATTGGTGGCATGATATTTAAGTTTCAAAACATGCATTTTTTAAAAAAAAGCATGTACTTCAATGCAAGTATCACGTACAAGACATGTTTAAGTAACATGTACACGTCACGCTTAAGCAGTAGGGGGCCATGTTAGAAATACCATCGCGTCCGATGATTTACCCATAGCACTTTGGGTCCCGCTGCTTCTTCCTTATCGCCCCTGAACACGCGGCTTAAAAGCCATCACCTTATACCTCCCCACGCAGGCTCGCGATGCCCGATTTGGTCATATCCGGAGTATGCCACACGATAAATGACCCATGCACCCTCAGAGCACTCCGTCCTAGGTGCATGGATCTGGACGTGAATAGCGGGAACTGTTTAAGACCGCAAGCCCATGCTTGACCGGCCGAACCCTGCCCTATCCATCGCCCGACCTTGGGCCCAACACAACCACGTCAGATGCAACACGTCACAAGAACACCATCACGACAAATGATCACGATACAAGACCAATGATGGAGTAATTTCACAAAAATCATAAAACCGATGTTTATTTCGAAATCATTCTTGTATAAATTATGCATCTGAAATAAGTATGCAATCACGTATATCACGAATGATGCAATGAAGCATTTTAGCTCACGATGAAATATTTAATCGACAAATAGTTTTTCAGAATTTCCTTAAAAGAATGTTTTCCTCGAATTCATTTTCACAAAACATGCCTGAAAATTACTTTTGCAAGATACGTGTTTGAAAACATTCATGCAGGTAATAGTTGGTGCCAAGAATTGGTGAATGTAAAATGAGTTCTGAATTTGATTCGAAAGTGTTGAAACCCATTTTCATGTCAAGTATTCAAAGCATGTTGAAAGTAGATATATATATATATATATGACGTATTCCTTCCAGTTTTGAAAGACATATAACTATAATTTTGAGAGGCAACTCACCTCGTCCAATCGAATACCAAGCTTAAGTCGAGAACTCGAGTGATGCTCCACCTATCTCGTACGTGCAATTCCTATTCCAAGTAACTGCACTCATCTATATGATCATAATATCAACTCGATTGATAATAACCAAATACGATAAGGTTAATATCGAATAATCAATAGTGAAGGAAATATATCTTACCCAACGCTTATTCATCTAGCAATATACCATAAAATTTCTGTCACACTTTACTTCTAAGCCACGAACACAAAGGCAAGAGATAACGACACTGTGCGCATCCGTCGTCCTCATCGTTACCATTCTTTGTCCATCCATTTACCATTATACCAACATGAAACTCATATCCACAGATTCATAACAATATCATCTTTATCACCATATAAGTTTCATCTCAATTCCACTAGAAAAAGGGTGAATCGGGCCTTTAAGGTTGATCTCCCAAAACTGCTAATATCACGCACATCTTGCCATCTTGTAGACAACTCCAATTTCCAAACCCATTTCAGCCTCGAATTTGTCAAATCCTCTGCCTATAGTTATCTACACTCACATGGCTTTCCAATGGTAGTCTTGCATGTGCAATCGGACATGGGTAATTCCATTTTTGGTCAAAACAAAGTGGGTGGCCGTTTCTGGAAATCGAAACAGGGCACTGGTGGTGATCTTGAGGTACTGTTTCTTGACTGTCTATAAACTGAATTTCAAAGAAACTTAGCTTTACAAGCATCTAGACTCAATAAGATTTCTATTGGTGGTATTGCATGTACAATCAAAATAGGGTAATGATGTTTTATGGGCAACACAATCGAATGAACATTTCTGAAATTGGAGGCTTGTTACTGGCAATGATATTTCCATGGTGATTTCTGGACATTTAACCAAGAGTTCTTCAACAAAATACTAAAGTAAACTTATCTACACTTAACAAGGATTCTACAGGTGGTCTTGGATAAGTAATTGAACCATCATAAGCAACATTTCAGGGGAAAGCAAAATGGGAGACAGATTCTGGGCTGAAAATGATGCAGTGCCAGAGATTATTTGATTGACAATTCTTGTTTATTTCCTTAACCAAAACCAGAAAAACTCACCAGTGACATCATCTAGACGAAAAGAGCTTTCCAATGGTGGGATTTCATGCATGATCAAACAACCGGAACCATGGTCTCTGACTACAAGAACATGAGGTGAAGTTTCAGGTATTGCAAATACAGCACCTGTAGTAGTGATTCGGTGGTGATTTATGGAACTTTAAAGAGTCAATTTGAAAAATATGACTTTATAGATTTCTTCCTCGTCCTCTTAGGATTAATTTGAGCTAAAGAAGTCTGAATTCGGAGGTCATTTGCTACCTCAAAGCTTGAGAAGAACAAAACTGACAGGGCTGGGATTTCTACACGGGAATTGCTGAATTTCTTTACTCAACTTCTTGTCTTTTGAGAGAACTAAAGAGCTGTTCTTTTGAGGGGAATTTCCAGAATGAAGGTGATGAAGGGAGTGTATAAATAGCTGAATGCTCTTTGCCTAACTACAATGAATGGTTGAATGCTCTTTACCTAACTACAATGTGGCACGTTTGAAAGCAAGCATGCTGGAATTTTATTAGTTTGCCACCTATTGGTCTCCTTCTCATTATTTGTGCATGGGAGGATATATATGTATATATATATATATGCATATATATATAGGTATGCGTGTGTTTACATGTGTTTATATTTATATATTTAGATATGGATATGTTAAAATACTCACAACATATAATGATGAAGGTGAAATTATACATAAAATGATATGATGCATCAACTATTCAACAAAGATGTGTAAAAGCTACTAGCCTATTTAAGATATAGTTCGAGCGTAAGATTCGTTATATGGCGGAAGAATAAAATATTGTGTGGAGCCCGAAACATAAAAAATGGAAGAAATTACAAAAATCTAATTAACGGTAATTATAATTCTTACATTCGTCTCTACGGAATAAGGAGCTGAGAATAGAGAGTGTTACAACTCCCATGTATTGATATCTGCTTGAGCGTTCGAATAATATGAAAGGGACCACAAGGCTCGAAAATAGGGATATCACACCCTTCCCTCCTTAAGAGAATTTGGTCCCCAAATTCACACTTGAGAACAAAATTGAGAATGGCATCTTCGCATTTATTCTTTAGTTCATGAACCTTTTGGTTTAGTATCCACGTAGATTTTCCCTTCTATGGTTGCTCTTGCACTAGATAAAACATGTGTTGATATATTATGAGCATCGAGTCCAACTAATACTTTCATAGCCCAAAACTCGAGAAACATCATATGTGTGAGCAAAGTTTATAAAAATTTGAGCTTGTGTGCCAGTTTCATCATATGTTTTAGAAATCAAAGCATCTTGAATCTCAAAATGAGGCTTTCTTGTGTTAATCTTCTTGACTCCTCTAGATGGTACCTTGAAATCTTTATCATTGATCTTCAATTTGATCTCTCTATTTCCCTTGTATACATAGCTCTCCAGATAGCTCAATGTGTTCATAATCCATAGATGATTATTGGATCTTGTTGATGGAGTCTTGGATCATCTTTGTTTTAATTTGTACGGATATAACTTAAAGGCTTGGTATTAACAGACTTGACTATTTACGAAAGTTGAAAATCATTATCCTGAAATTTAAGTGACGATAGGAACACTAGGGTTTGAATTCCGCCGCAACTTTGAGGTTGTAACTCTCTCATTTTCTCTATTTTCTTTATCCTCTGATCTCGTCACAGGTTGTTCATTCCGATAAGTTGAAGATCCGAGCTGTCATATGATGACTGATGAGTTGCCATAGTATCTTTCTTTATGAAGCGCCACAACCACAATTTCTAGCTTTCCACGGAGAAGAAAATTGAGTGCTCGCCAAGCTATAACTAAGTCTCCTTGATAATCGATTCACTTAAGTTCTTGATTTACACGCCGCAAAGTTTCCACTGTTTTGTTTGTTATTAAGCATAGATTCATAATCCATATGATTACGAACTCTAGTCAGTATCAATGTTTCCAACTATACAAAAGGTTAAAGGTGTATACAATTGATTTACCAATGTGGATTAATATTCGAGAATACATCGTTGTAAGAGAGAGATCTAAGGAAATAAAATTAAGGTGATCATTAACTTAGACAATTGATTAGAAGATCAATTGATGAATAAACAAGCGATCAACAACAATATAATGGCTCGAGCAATCAGAAGAGAAGATTAAGAAAGATAGGTTATACAGGACTTTCAATGATAGAACTTAACGAGTACGAAATACATTATGACAAGAGAGGAGAACTGAGAATGTTCTTGAAGATAAATTGCTATTCAGATATGTTGTAAATTAGGGATAGTCACAACCAAATTTTAATATACGGTAGAGAAAATAAGGTAGATAAAATAGGGAAGGAACTCAATGACAATTGAAATCCTCATTAAAGAGGGATTGAAGAAGCGGTCTGTAAGAACTAAATATGGGCATAGAAATAACAATTGAACTCGTAAATGCATACTTCATATATATGCTCATACCAGGGAGGTTTGAATCAAGTGACATCATCTCAAACTGGATGAATGAAAGTGGTTCAATATAGGGAATTTTAATACAAAGAGATGAAAGATAAACCTTGAGATGAACTAAGAGTATGATCATACGATGAGAAATTGATGTCCTTGAATGAAGGAAAAATCTAGGCAAAAGAGTTTTCAAGAAGAATTCATTTAAAATGATATGGCTACAAACTCAAGTATCTTACAAAAGATGATTAGTAACTTGAACATCAAAAAGTGTCAATCATAATCGTCAAATAAAAGATGGTTGAGCAAGTGAAATGTCTATTAAAGAGGATTAGAAGAGGACAACATTAGGAGTAGAATAAAATTTCGATTTAAGACGACGATTTTATGATAAAACTGAACCGCCGTCTAAGAATAATTTATTGGTCAAAAGTGGATACAAACAATCTCAAATAGATAAATAGATTGGATAAATAAATCTAAAATGCGAATGAATGATTTCGTGATGGGAATTGAAGAACTGAGAAGGATTGCAAGAAAAGGTCATTCAGCATGTGCATAAGATTAGAAATTAGCAATTCAATTAGAAATTGCACAACTTATATGATGTAACAAGGATCAAATTGCGGATGGTTGTTGTCTCAAAATTCAAGAACTATGTGATTACTTGGATAAGTTTGAAGACAAGAGACGAAAGAAAGGTCTCATGAAAAAGCAAAAAAAAAAAAAAAACAATAAACAGATTCAAAAGATAAACACTGTAATTGGATTAAGCAAGGGTTCATGGAGAAGAGTGATAAATGGACTCCAATAAATTGAATTGTTACAAGCTCAATGCTTAATGAGAGAATTGGTCAAATGAGTATCAGAATTATAGTCGAACATCAATATTCATGTAGAGGAATCAAGAGATATTGCTAATTGATAGAGATTTATTATGTCACAACAATTGGAATAGAACAGAAAACATAATTCAAAAGATGAGTCTAGAATAAGATTGGACCCCCTTTAAAGATTAACAAGTCAACAAGTATTGGAACTTACGAATAGAATAATAGAACATAATGTCAAGAGATTTCCGAAGAGTGGATGGAAATAAATAAATAAATTCCAAGGGGCGAAACTCTCAAGATGAAATGAATAGTAAGGAATTCCAAATACGAGAGTTTCTCAAGTATGAAAGGAATTGGACTTTCAATAATGGAGTTTACTAGATTGCTAAACATAATAAAGAAGTATGGATCCATAAATTTTGTTTCAACAGGGGCGCGAGAAAGAGTTAGAGAAAAGTAACTCGATATTGGTGAAGAGACATCCATTGTATTCTATGAAGCAAGGAGAATCACTCTAAAAGTTCATTCCTAACATGTTTACCTCACTATACACGAACAGTGCTAGACAAAGGATATAGTGGCATAGCAGAATGAAATGGCGCAATCCACATTCACTAGGTCAGCTTATTCTAAATTAACATTGAAGTGGGATTGTACTACTTGAGCGCATCCATTCTGCGATACGGAGCATTACTTACCTTGCAAAGTCGTCCTCAAAGTCATCTTACTTCTCTTCCTCGTAAAGAAACTGTCATCACCTCAAGGCTATGACCCACCACAATTCTTCTAGATTAGCCCCTATAACTCTAGCATAGCTTCGTAAACAAAAGGACCATCGACAATATCAATTGTTTTACGTGATAGGAACCCATTTGGCAAGGTGCAACAATGATTATGCCTCACTGAATTAGAAAATGACATTTTACCCAAGAGGGTAAAGAGTGGGAGCACGATCTAAAGCCAATGAACTATATGAGTTCAATGAGATAAATTAATTCAACGCACTCATCGTGATAGTAACGATAACTATTGACACCATATTGTAATACTTGCTATTTGAGATTCATACTTAATCAAAACTCCGGTGTCATGTCAATCCTTGTATACTTACTCTATTATTTATCCAGGATATAAGAATTATCTTCAATCAAACACAACCTATTACTTTCCAGTCATTAGGCATAACATGTCCTTCTTCAAATTACCAATTAATCCAAAGAACTCATCTTGGTTTAGTGGAAAGACATATCAAATGCATCCTTATCATTGATGTAATACGATTCTACCTCACCGAACTAACATTTTATCAACATTCATCCCTCAATATCATTAGCTTAACTTAGAATCCATTACACTCCACAGTCCGAAGATCTTATCCCGGTGTAGCTCAGGCATTAGCCCAAGCTCTGATACCACTCTGTCACGCCCCAAAATTTGGTCATAAAAGACCCAACTTGAATACATGAGTCTATCGTAGCTGTAGTTCCAACTCAAAACATGGACCCAATTTTATCAATGTATCTTAGGGTCCTACTCCTGAAACTATCATCCGCATCACGAAGTAACTTAATATCCTTGAATAAAACTACCAGTTTTTACCTCTTGGATCGTCCATGTCTATTCCTGTTATCCTCCAAACTAGTCTCACTGCTCAACTCACCTACAGCTGGAAGGAAGGAATGAAACAAAATACGTAAGCAAAGGCTTAGTGAGTGCCAGTGCTTGTGTGCAAGTTGCTTAAAATAGTTTTTAGACCCAAATGATAAATTAGTGAGGGAAAACTAATAATAGTTTTTGTTGATTTTCAAAGGATCATTGAAATCCTAAATAAGAAAAATAATTTGTGATCATAGTAACAATTAAGCAATAGCTAGTATGAGACAAAGGTCTTAGTATATGCACGATGAGGTTTTGTCAAATATTATTGAAAACATGCTTGGAAAAAATCACGTTCATGATAAAGCTGGAACAATTGGTGGCATGATATTTAAGTTTCAAAACATGCATTTTTTTAAAAAAAGCATGTACTTCAATGCAAGTATCACGTACAAGACATGTTTAAGTAACATGTACACGTCACGCTTAAGCAGTAGGTGGCCATGTTAGAAATACCATCGCGTCCGATGATTTACCCATAGCACTTTGGGTCCCGCTGCTTCTTCCTTATCACCCCTGAAGACGCGGCTTAAAAGCCATCACCTTATACCTCCCCACGCAGGCTCGCGATGCCCGATTTGGTCATATCCGGAGTATGCCACACGATAAATGACCCATGCACCCTCAGAGCACTCCGTCCTAGGTGCATGGATCTGGACGTGAATAGCGGGAACTGTTTAAGACCGCAAGCCCATGCTTGACCGGCCGAACCCTGCCCTATCCATCGCCCGACCTTGGGCCCAACACAACCACGTCAGATGCAACACGTCACAAGAACACCATCACGACAAATGATCACGATACAAGACCAATGATGGAGTAATTTCACAAAAATCATAAAACCGATGTTTATTTCGAAATCATTCTTGTATAAATTATGCATCTGAAATAAGTATGCAATCACGTATATCACGAATGATGCAATGAAGCATTTTAGCTCACGATGAAATATTTAATCGACAAATAGTTTTTCAGAATTTCCTTAAAAGAATGTTTTCCTCGAATTCATTTTCACAAAACATGCCTGGAAATTACTTTTGCAAGATACGTGTTTAAAAACATTCATGCAGGTAATAGTTGGTGCCAAGAATTGGTGAATGTAAAATGAGTTCTGAATTTGATTCGAAAGTGTTGAAACCCATTTTCATGTCAAGTATTCAAAGCATGTTGAAAGTAGATATATATATATATATATGACGTATTCCTTCCAGTTTTAAAAGACATATAACTATAATTTTGAGAGGCAACTCACCTCGTCCAATCGAATACCAAGCTTAAGTCGAGAACTCGAGTGATGCTCCACCTATCTCGTACGTGCAATTCCTATTCCAAGTAACTGCACTCATCTATATGATCATAATATCAACTCGATTGATAATAACCAAATACGATAAGGTTAATATCGAATAATCAATAGTGAAGGAAATATATCTTACCCAACGCTTATTCATCTAGCAATATACCATAAAATTTCTGTCACACTTTACTTCTAAGCCACGAACACAAAGGCAAGAGATAACGACACTGTGCGCATCCGTCGTCCTCATCGTTACCATTCTTTGTCCATCCATTTACCATTATACCAACATGAAACTCATATCCACAGATTCATAACAATATCATCTTTATCACCATATAAGTTTCATCTCAATTCCACTAGAGAAAAGGGTGAATCGGGCCTTTAAGGTTGATCTCCCAAAACTGCTAATATCACGCACATCTTGCCATCTTGTAGACAACTCCAATTTCCAAACCCATTTCAGCCTCGAATTTGTCAAATCCTCTGCCTATAGTTATCTACACTCACATGGCTTTCCAATGGTAGTCTTGCATGTGCAATCGGACATGGGTAATTCCATTTTTGGTCAAAACAAAGTGGGTGGCCGTTTCTGGAAATCGAAACAGGGCACTGGTGGTGATCTTGAGGTACTGTTTCTTGACTGTCTATAAACTGAATTTCAAAGAAACTTAGCTTTACAAGCATCTAGACTCAATAAGATTTCTATTGGTGGTATTGCATGTACAATCAAAATAGGGTAATGATGTTTTATGGGCAACACAATCGAATGAACATTTCTGAAATTGGAGGCTTGTTACTGGCAATGATATTTCCATGGTGATTTCTGGACATTTAACCAAGAGTTCTTCAACAAAATACTAAAGTAAACTTATCTACACTTAACAAGGATTCTACAGGTGGTCTTGGATAAGTAATTGAACCATCATAAGCAACATTTCAGGGGAAAGCAAAATGGGAGACAGATTCTGGGCTGAAAATGATGCAGTGCCAGAGATTATTTGATTGACAATTCTTGTTTATTTCCTTAACCAAAACCAGAAAAACTCACCAGTGACATCATCTAGACGAAAAGAGCTTTCCAATGGTGGGATTGCATGCATGATCAAACAACCGGAACCATGGTCTCTGACTACAAGAACATGAGGTGAAGTTTCAGGTATTGCAAATACAGCACCTGTAGTAGTGATTCGGTGGTGGTTTATGGAACTTTAAAGAGTCAATTTGAAAAATATGACTTTATAGATTTCTTCCTCGTCCTCTTAGGATTAATTTGAGCTAAAGAAGTCTGAATTCGGAGGTCATTTGCTACCTCAAAGCTTGAGAAGAACAAAACTGACAGGGCTGGGATTTCTACACGGGAATTGCTGAATTTCTTTACTCAACTTCTTGTCTTTTGAGAGAACTAAAGAGCTGTTCTTTTGAGGGGAATTTCCAGAATGAAGGTGATGAAGGGAGTGTATAAATAGCTGAATGCTCTTTGCCTAACTACAAGGAATGGTTGAATGCTCTTTACCTAACTACAATGTGGCACGTTTGAAAGCAAGCATGCTGGAATTTTATTAGTTTGCCACCTATTGGTCTCCTTCTCATTATTTGTGCATGGGAGGATATATATATATATATATATATATATATATATATATAGGTATGCGTGTGTTTACATGTGTTTATATTTATATATGTAGATATGGATATGTTAAAATATTCACAACATATAATGATGAAGGTGAAATTATACATAAAATGATATGATGCATCAACTATTCAACAAAGATGTGTAAAAGCTACTAGCCTATTTAACATATAGTTCGAGCGTAAGATTCGTTATATGGCGGAAGAATAAAATATTGTGTGGAGCCCGAAACATAAAAAATGGAAGAAATTACAAAAATCTAATTAACGGTAATTATAATTCTTACATTCGTCTCTACGGAATAAGGAGCTGAGAATAGAGAGTGTTACAACTCCCATGTATTGATATCTGCTTGAGCGTTCGAATAATATGAAAGGGACCACAAGGCTCGAAAATAGGGGTATCACAGTTTGTTGAGGCATTGCGAAGAAGGCTTTGCGGTGAACGAGTTCTTCTGTTACCGGCGAGTTCCAATCTTCGGTGTAAGGTTTGTTTTGCTCGTTTTCGGTTATTATTGTTTTTATAGTTATTCAATTATTGTTTTTAATTAAAGTGTTTAATATGTAGTCTTTTAATTGTTAGCTATAGATAGGCAATAATAATTATTAATTAAAGTGTTTAATTAATTGCTTTAAGTCATAGTATGTATGCTTTAATTATTTGATGTCATGCATGTGCGCATAAGAGCTAGGTCTCTATTATAATTCCGCTGCGTACCAATTTGGGTTTGATTTTGAATCGATTTCCCAACACTTGATAGTCACTTAACGAATCCTTTATCTTCAAAGTCTTCAACTGTTGATATTCGATTTCACTTTGATAGTCTCACCTAGAATTCTATCATAGCTCAAGCGCTAGATACTAGTCTAAAACTATAAAGGTAAAAAGCCTTAATGAAAATTACAACTCGATAACTTTAAACGCTTATACATATTCTAATAAAGATAAACTTACATATCTTTGGGGTCTAACATAAAACCTATCTTGTCATCATCAAAACATCTAACATGAAATTTCCCAGCAATCTGGAAAAACAAATCTGGGCTATAAATCATAAAAATGTTAGTGTTATGCCCTCAAATGTCATAGAGGATAGAATTTTGGGGCATTAATTTGTAATTTAACATTTCATTTTAACAAAAGTCATTTTATGCTATTTCTTATAGGAATTTGTAAGTTTTCATAAATAACGATAGGTCATTGATATTAAGGCGAACCTTCTACTTCCTATGGTTCGCAAGTAGAAGAGAGTATTGACTGGGCATCAATACAAGATAGAGACTTGTATAACATATGTTTTGACATGGGAAGTGACAGTTGAACACTACAGTTTAGTTAGTGGGAACTTGTGTCATAGACACATTAGTAGGACTAATAAGTTCGAACACGACTCACGTGGTTCAGTTACATGGGTTTCACTCTATGACAGTTAATGACAGAACTGATAAGTTGTGATAGGTGCACGGGAATCTTAGACCTGAGTAATCACATTGAAGATGTACTTGTGATATCAAGTATGTCATTAGAGTAGTTAGATATCATTCACCCGTTGGTGGCGTCGATCTCGAAGTAAGTCGTGATGGGTAAGTAGCAGTCTTAACTGATTAGCAAAATGGAATTTGTTCTCTTATAAGTGAATGAGCATGTATCTTATGCTGTCATGAATGAGTGAGGTCAAAATTCTTTGGCCAAAGCATTGGAGATACTCATGTTGAACAGAAAAGTATACTCAGTGACCTCGACTCATTATGATCTATTCATATGGTCAAGTACTGTGAGTTTGAAGGAAACTTGACTCTTACGTGATTGGGATATAAGACAAAAGTGTTTATAATTGTACGGTATCACATCGTGAAAGATTTGGAATTATTCTATTCATTCGTTCTCAATTGGGTTACGCTGTGGGCCACGTGACTGGCTAGGTGCTACCCACATTCTTTTGGTTTTCTCCTATTTGTCTTTTGAGACGAACCTAAAGAGTCACCTTAAAGGAATTGCAAAGGAAAAATAATGGTTTAAGACTTGAGAGGTTTTTCGGTATTTGATATCGTAGTTAATTAATTAATTAGTCATTGGATGATCTTTTTAATTAATTATGTTAATGTGTTAATTAATTTCTTTGAGAAATTAATTATAGAATTAACATGAATTAACTAGTTATTTTATTATTTATTTATTTGATAAATAATATTAATTGAATAATTAATTAAATCAAACCAAACATGTGGACTAGCCCAAGGGGCTAGTACACTCCCAAGTGGGCGTCTATTATGGACTCCTAGGGCTTGGTCTTTTAGGCTTAATTATGTTCTTGTGTAGTATAAATATTACTTGGTGGAAATAATTAAACCTTAACCTCATTATTTGTTTTCTCTCCAAGTCTAGAACTCCCACTATTAGAGTTAGTGCCCAACGCACCAATTATTGGGTGCCATTCTATGTAATAGTAACTCTAGAATTGAACAATCGTTTTCATATAAATAAAGTCAATCTCTTTTATATGTGTGGCATGTCTTTATTCTTAAATTAGTTTTTACTTTGGCTTAGAATAAAGTCCCGAAGGATCACACAAAGCTATGGGAGATCATTGCACATTGGGTGTGGCGATGATGGAATATGTCTCAAAGGCTGTGATACTTAAACATTGTTCCAATTTGTAAAAGGGTTCATTGAGATAAAGGTATATCGATGCAACCCAAAAGACTTGCTCATATGATGCATACTCTGGGACAAGTGCGTCTCGTTCCATAGATACTGGCACGGTGAAAGCCAATGCATAAATGAAGGTTGCCATTGTGGTAATGGGCGAACTAAACAATCCCATGGAAGTTCCTAAAATGGATTCCCAGTCCAATGTGGAACTTCCAGTGGTCTTGTAGTATAAGACTAATCCTTATGGACCTAAGATTCCATTGGATGTCTTATGCGTAACCGCGCATGTTCTTGATTTGTTATATGATCACTTTAGATGATCGAATATGGGCAAACTCAGACATGCGCGTCTTACGTAGTAAGGCACGTGAGAATTGAAAGGAATCTATCTTTGACATTAGCCAGTCGGTTAATCTCCTATAGTTACATAGTGAATCGACTTAAGGAATCTTCGGCCGAAGTATGATATCTAAAGAGGCGTAGCGTTTCCTCGTTCAGATAGTCGGAGTCGATTTCACATAACGTGGGAAACATAGTATTGAATTAATAGAGCTTCGACCTTAGCCACTGCTCTAGATTTAATCGGGAGATTAGATAGAGGGATCTTACTTATGCGTGGATCAAGATCGCGAAAGGCGTATCTTGACTTTTGTTTTATCTAGGTCTTCGGTTCGAACTTTACCCAACTTGATAAACTCACACTCAGACACATATTTTGCCTAACACATCGTAAAGTCAAGATACAAAAGCCTAATAAATCTATTAATAAGTCTACGCTTCAAAGCCTATACAGTTTGTCTACAAAAAATACACTTACAACTTTTTTGTTCTGGGTCTACAAACTTAATTGCTCATCATCAAAACTTCCTAACATGAATCCTAACAATTTCCCCTTTTTGATGATGGCAATACTTACTCTTTTTAGTTCAGAGTTAGATTAGCCAAACTTAAAAGTTAGTTTGATCATAGACTTAGTTAAAGTTAGTTACGCTTCAACGAGATTTTCAGCAAAAAATGATTTCATATTTACGTAATTACAAGCATGTTTACAGCTGATATTTAAGATATAAGAGACAAGAATATAGGTGATGAGATGTAAATCAAAAGCTTTATGACTTCGTCTAACTCTGTATCGCTTGGACATTTCAGCTCGGATAGCTTCAGTCACATTGTCTTCCAAATCATCATTGCTTCATTATCTTTGTTTGATGAAAGCTTGTTTTCTTCTTGTTGTTACTTTTGAATACTTTAAAGTGATTTCCAGTCATTGGGTCGATACCAATGTACCTTAGGCAGATTCGAAGCGTGGCTAAAATCAGTCATCTTCCTTCTTCAGCTAAGATCGTGGATCTGTAGGTTCTGAAATGGATGTTCTCTGAAGATGTCAACTGTTCAAGCAGTGCTCTTGTAGGAATGGTAGTTTGGATATAACAGCTCTATGAGGTTCCCTTAGTGTACTACTGGGCGCTCCCGATGAACTTGTTTCAGAGCATTATCCAAGACGGATTAAGCGCAGACTGAGAAGAGGCATTTGACGCTTAGCCACGGAGGATCTTCAACTTTTGAACTGGACGCTTTCCTCCGCTTTTCCCTCCTTTCTTCTTCTCTTCCCCCTTATTGCCATCATCAGATTTTAAAGAAGTGGTTTGTGAGTACACTTACCTGATGAGCAATCTGAGATAAGGAATCTGTGATGTCATCCAGACGCTTGTCGAAGCGTTCCTGCAAACAAGAAGCTTAGCGCTGGTGGCGTCATTCACAGATATCTCAGGGTTGCAAGGCGCTTTTCAAGTTCTTCTTTCATGGCAAGTTGGGTGGCGTGGGCAGCATCTGCATTCTTGAAAGTCTTGTTTGCACTCACCAACTGCCGCTTGAGCTGAACTACGCATATGAGCAATCTGAGCGCTCTTACGTGAGTTTCAATCTTTGCCAGGTCTTCCTTAATCCAATGGAGAGATTCTTCACTCTGAGTAGCTTGAGCGCTAATTGTCTCCAAAACAGATTTAAGCAGGGACCGAAGGCTTGACTCTCATCTGATTGAACCACTTGAGGAGCTGGTCGCTTGAACCGTGATGATGTTTTGAGAGAGTCAAAAGGAACTTGATAGGCTGGATCAAAACCAGTACCTCGAATAGCCAGGGAAGTATCTCAGCACTATCAATGGTAGCATGTTCAGGAGCGTCAGGAATACTGGTATCTGCAGATTTGGACGCTTCAGATGTCTCAGCAGGCGCTTCCTCAAGCGTTACTCAGGCTGGCGAAAGTCAGTGAATTGAAAGTTCCAGCTTGCTGAGTCGGCATAAGAGGTGGATGTAGAATCCAAGAGTTCAAGGAGTCTGGTCCTGGACATACAATACCGGAGATAAATGTGCGAAGAGGACTATCAATAGCCCTGATGTACATTGGACCAATGATATCCAGCACATGATCTGGGAAAACTTTGGACGGCGCTTGAGCGATGGAGAATAGGGAATCTGTGCAGTGAGTTCTGGAAAATCCAATCAAGCAATCTGAGGGAAGAGATGCAGGACGTCGATGTGTAGGCACACAGTCCGCATAGTACTCTTCAAGATACGGATAAATGGCTTGAGCGAGCTCTTGATTCCTTTCAAGCAGAGAAAGAACATACTCATAGTGATTGAGTACCTCACTGCGAATGGAAGGGAGCAGCGGATATCCTTTGAATGAATTGATCACTGAGCCATTCCAAGATCTGAGATTGACAGTGAAGATTTTATCAAAGAGAGATACGGGAGATAGAATCTTTACCATCAGATTGAAGTTTTCTTCACAGTGGCTTGGAGCAAGATTTAAGCACCGTTCACCAACTGTACCACTGGAAGACGCTTGAGCATTAAACCGAAGAGGGGTGATGGATAATCTCTGAAGTTCTTGACGTAGACATTGTTCTATTTGATGTCTAATAATTGGGAGCTTGAGGACAGGTCCGAGTCTTTGTTGACCCTTCAGGAGGCAATACTTGGCGAATTGACGCTTCTTGTCATGCATGCCTATGCCGAAAAGATGGGGAGCTTGGACTAACTCTGGGAAGGTGTATTTATGTCCCATGTACGCTTCAACCCAATTTACTTCATTTATACAGAAGTCTGTGCCAGCATTCACCATAGCACGAATACCTTCAAGATGAATATCTCTTATGGCTTCAAAGCGGTGCTTATCAGGCTGATAGTTGGCATTCCAGACGCTGTCAAAGTAAGCATCAGCTTCAGTCTGGAGCAGATCGGTCAACGATTCAAGGCGTTCACCAGCATGAATCCCTTTATTTTTCCATAGACAGAAAGGACGGGCCGATGCAAGATTCTCAGGGCTGTGAGCCGTCTGTGGGAAATGTGTGTAACCTTCTCTGTTCAAGACTGACTCGGAGGGATTGAGAAAGCTAGGACGGAGAGGATCATACACACGAACAGTGTAATCCCTTAGCGCGAACCCAGTTGGTCTGCTGTGGCCATTGTCAAGATAGTAAGCCACATCCACGGCACATCTAGGAGGTCTGTCTCCTGGTCTGTCTAGAACGGTTGCTTTGATTGTGTTGTCAAAGTCAATCAGACTTGCAGCGTCAGCTTCTGCAGCAATATATCTTTCTATATTATATCCTGCAGGAATGAAATCTTCGTCGAGCGCTGGGGGCATATAGTTAATTGAATGATCAATTGTCGTCAGCGGATCGAGTTGAAAGAAGTGACGAGGAGCTCTAACGTCTTCAGCAGCGTTCTGATCTGCTGAACGTGCCTCTGTTAAAGTAGCAGGTTCCTCAGGTTCAATTGCAGCTACTTGAGCGGCAAACATCTTGAGCGATAGCTACAACTTCAGTCAGGTCCACATCCAACAGAACATCTGTGGACACTTCAGCAGCAGCTGGAACTATAGCTGAAAAACAAGAGCCATCCTCTATAAGAGCAGGATCTTCTACAGATGTAGGAATAGAAATGCTGTGGGAAGAAATAAACTTACCCTGAGAACTAAGCTCAACAGTAGTTTCTGGAGCGCTTGGCTCAACAGCAGCATCTTGAGCGCTTGGCTCAACTACAACTTGAGCGCTTGGCTCAACGGCAACTTGAGCGCTTGGCTCAACAGCAACTTGAGCGCTTGGCTCAACAGCAACTTGAGCGCTTGGCTCAACTGTCTCAGGCTCTTCAGGAGTAGCTTGACGCTTGCTAGTCCTGGAACGCTTAAAGATTTTCTTAATGTTGACTCCTTCAACTAGTTTAGCCGGAGGAGCGGGAGGATCAACAGCTGGTTCTTCAAAGTCTATTTGCTTAATGATCCCTTCAAGCTTTCGTCTTTTGAGAGGCAACTTGTCCTCGGCATCTTCATCAGTTTCCTCATCAATCTTTTGAGAGGGGACGGCAATTTTAAATTTGGGTTTTCTGGGGGCTCTCTTCTTCGTTGCTGCTGGACGCTTCACAGCTTCCTCTGGCACTGGTCTCTCAGCCTTTTGAGCAAGCAGTTGGCGTTCTTCCAGTCGCTCAGATAGGGGTCTAGCCGCACCACTAACTTTTGGAGGATTGAACATATTGGTCAGAATCCTTTTTCCCAACAACTTGGACTTATTCAACGGAAGTCCAGACGAGTACACACAATTTGATTTAAACAAGATGTCACTCAGGATGAGTCCATAAGGCTTATTTGAAGCGCTTAGACTGTCCCGAAACCGTCCGAAGATGTACTCACTCCAGTTGATTTTGATGTTGAAGAGTATAGCAACCATCATCTGAAATTGGACAGGATTTACCTTATCAAAGGTTCCCACGCGGCATTCTATGATCTTGCTGCAGAAATCAGCCAATAACCGATATTTGGACACCAGATCTTTCTTCTCGAAGTATTGAGTGTAAGGAACGTCGTCGTACGCACTCATGATTGCCCATGCTTCCTTAATTTGTTTTAACGTAACAGAATCCAGTGCCTCACCCTCATTAGGCAAATTGAAGTTCTTGGCAATGGTGGAAGCAGATAGGATGAATTCCTTTGGAGACTCCTTCTTGGAGAAGGGAATTTTACAAGAGATGGACTTCTTGTCCTCTGAAAGGGTAGCAGTCTTCCAGAAAGTTTCAACTTCAGTAGGAAACATATAAGAGTATTGGGTTAAGAAGGGTTTGAGCCCAGCTTGGACGACCATGTCCATTACGTCCGTCAGGTTGATCTGAGTTTGTTCATATAGGAATTTCCAGTCGACAACAAGACCTTCAGTTACCTTGATGGTAGTTTCAGCAGAAGTAGATGATGATTTCTTTGGTGCCATTTTTTTTGTTTAAAACGAAGAAGATGAACTGAGATTTTCTGTTGTATTGAGAGAGATAAAGAGAGATTTGCAGATATGCGTGAATAGAAAGTAAGTTACTTTTTCTGCAGAGTTTGTGTTTTAAATGACATAGTAAAGAGTTTTTGAAACTTGTGTTATGTAGTCTTAGTAGGATTTAAACACGTGTAAGAACTGTTGAATCTTAGCCATAAATTTATTAACTGCGGACGCGAGTTTTGTGTAAAAGAGAGAAGTTACATTTGGTAATTCTCATATATAAAGATTTGACATCCGAGTTAAAAAAAAAAAAAAAAAAATTTTATAAATAGACCTTTGAGTCTACCCACGACCTTGAAAGAAGTTTGAAAAATGTTATGCATGGCTTGTAACGAAAATATTTTATAAATTTTTGATAAACTATTCAGCGCTTAGCTGATAAGATGGACGCTTGAAGTCAAAAGACTTTTCAATATTTTGAGCATTCAATATTTTATGCAAACATAGAGCTGAGCGTTGATGATTATGCATCCAAAAAATTTTTTATCATTGACGCTTACAGTTATGATCAAGTAAAAAATTTGTTTAAGAATATTGTGAGATATAACTTAAGTGGATTCCCCCTAAATTATATGCCTAATAAAATATGATGCTTCATGATCAAGCGTTTAAATCAATCATACCTAGTTCACTTCTTAAAGTGAGAAAACGTTGTTCATTGAGTGCTTTGGTGAAAATATCTGCCAGTTGTTTGTCAGTTCCAATGAAGTGCATGGAGATATCTTTCTTTTGAACGTGGTCACGAAGGAAATGGTATCTAATGTCAATGTGTTTGGTTCTTGAATGAAGAACAGGGTTTTGAGTCATGGCTAAAGCGCTTTGGTTATCACAATGAATGGGAGTTGGTCCTAAGATTGTTCCGTAATCTCTAAGTTGTTGCCTCATCCATAGAACTTGTGCACAACAACTTCCTGCAGCTACATACTCAGCTTCGGCTGTGGAGGTAGCTATGGATTTGTTGTTTCTTGCTATGCCATGAAACTAACCTATCACCTAAGAATTGACAAGTACCACTAGTGCTTTTACGATCTATTTTGCAACCTGCAAAATCTGCATCTGAGTAACCGATTAGTTCAAAAGGAGAATCCCTGGGATACCATAAGCCCACATGTTGTGTGCCTTTTAGGTATTTAAGGATTTTCTTGGCAGCAGTCAAGTGTGACTCTTTAGGATCAGCTTGGAATCGTGCACACATACATACCGAAAACATAATATCAGGTCTACTGGCAGTGAGATAAAGAAGTGATCCTATGATACCTCTATAATTAGTGATATCAACTTTCTTTCCACTTTCATCTTTATCTAACTTAAGCGTTTGGCTCATTGGAATTTTTGAATATGATGCATTTTCCATACCAAATTTCTTAATCATATCTCGTGTATATTTAGCTTGGTTGATAAATATGCCATTAGGGAGTTGTTTAACTTGTAGTCCTAAGAAGAAGGTTAATTCACCCATCATGCTCATTTCAAATTGTTCTTGCATCATTTTCGAAAATTTCTCACACAGACGCTTATTAGTAGAACCAAATATAATGTCATCAACGTAAATTTGAACTAAGAGAATATCTTCATCATTGGTAATTTTAAATAACGTTGTGTCAACGCTGCCTTTTGAAAAACCTTTACCAATAAGAAAGATAGAGAGAGTGTCATACCATGCTCGAGGTGCTTGCTTAAGCCCATAAAGTGCTTTTTCGAGCTTGTAAACCATACCCTTACCATGATTGTTGATGAATCCTGGAGGTTGCTCCACATACACTTCTTCTTGGAGTTTACCATTCAGGAAGGCACTCTTTACGTCCATTTGAAATACTGTAAACTTGTTAAACGCTGCGTACGCTAGAAACATGCGGATTGCTTCAAGACGAGCAACAGGAGCGTAAGTCTCATCAAAGTCAATGCCCTCCTCTTGGCAGTATCCTTGAGCTACGAGTCTGGCCTTGTTTCTTACAACAATGCCGTCCTCATCCATCTTGTTTCTATATACCCATCTAGTTCCAATAACTCCTTGATGAGTTGGTCTTGGTACTAGCATCCAAACTTTATTTCGCTCAAACTGATTGAGCTCTTCTTGCATAGCTTCAATCCAACTTGGATCACTTAACGCTTCATCCACTTTCTTAGGTTCCATTTGAGATAGAAAGCTTGCGAACATAGCCTCATTAAATGTAGCGGCTCTAGTTCTAACTGGTGCTTCAATATCTCCAATGATTTGCTCAGGTGGATGGTCACGTAACCATAGTCTATCTGTTTGGAAGGGTTTTGAGAATGAACAGGCGCTTGAGAATCATTCGCTTGACCATTCTCCTGCGTTGGCGCTTCAAGTTCATGATTCCTTCTTTGCACTTGATGATCATTCTTTTCATGATCATCCGTGTTTCTTACATGATAATTTAGATTGATTTCACGAGTATTCTTAGGAGGAGGCACTGAGATCTCATCATCATCGTCAGTATCTTCATCAATAGTAATTTTGGACGCTTGATGACATAGATCTTCAACTCCTACATCATTTATACTTACCTTACTCGCTCTTGGTTAGCATCATCAAACACAACATGAATAGATTCCTCAACCTTCGATTTGATCTTATTGAGAATGCGAAAATTCTTTCCATTTTTGGCGTAGCCTAGAAAGATTCCTTCATCCGCTTTAGGATCAAAAGTCTTTAGGCTTTGGGATCCATTATTATGAATAAAACATTTAGAACCAAAGACGTGAAAGTATGAAATATTTGGCTTACGTCCCTTCCACAGTTCATATGGAGTTTTTCCATGCTGTTTGTTGATCATGCATCGATTTTGAGTGTAACAAGCAGTGTTGATCGCTTCGGCCCAAAATCTAGGAGCAAGCTTAGATTCAGCTAACATAGTCCTAGCGGCTTCCTTAAGCGTTCGGTTCCGGCGCTCAGCAACACCATTTTGTTGGGGAGTTCTGGGAGCTGAATACTCATGATGTATTCCATTTTCTGCACAAAACTTCTCAACAACCTTGTTAGTAAACTCAGTACCGTGATCGCTTCTTATTCTTGCAACCTTAAGATTTTTCAATGTTTGAAGTTGCCGAATAAGCGCTGTTAACTTGTCACATGTTTCATCTTTGGATGAAAGAAATTCCACCCAAGTAAATCTAGAGAAATCGTCTACTACCACTAAAGTATACTTTTTACCGCTTACACTGATTGTTTGAACAGGTCCAAACAAATCCATGTGAAGTAGTTCAAGTATTCTAGAAGTAGATAGATGAGGTTTTCTCTTGAAAGATGATTTAACTTGTTTACCCATTTGACAAGCGTCACAGAGGCGATCCTTATGAAATGGTCCATTTGGCAATCCCTCTACAAGATTTTGACTTATAAGCTGAGAGATTGTCTTAAAGTTGAGGTGATTCATTTTTCTATGCCATAACCAACCCATTTTAGATTCATTTTTAGCAACAAAGCATGTTGGGTTGTTATCAAGTGTTGAACCCCAATCTACCAAATATACATTGTTATTCCTTTTTCCTTTTAGTTTAGTAGATTTAGTCTTAGCGTCGTTTATATAGCAATAGTCACTTGAGAATATGACTTCAAAGCCTTTATCGCAGAATTGACTTATGCTTAATAAATTGTGCTTTAGACCCTCAACAAAATAAACATCACTTATCATGATGTTCCCCCTATGCACAGTACCTATACCTTTGGTTTTACCTTTGGAGTTATCACCAAATACAACCTGAGGACCATTGGCAGCTTGATAGTTGATCAAAAGATCTTTGGAACCTGTCATGTGCCTTGACGATCCACTATCAAAATACCAAACGGATGTATTGACTTTAGCTCTAGGTACCTGCAATCAAAAGGGAAGTTCTATTTCTGTTTAGGTACCCATTGTTGCTTGGGTCCTTCAACATTAGTATCCTTGTTAGTGTTAATTAGAACTTTAGGAACCCAAATTTGCCTTGTCTTCATAGTAGGAATATTGGCCTTTTTGGGTTTCACCTTGTGCTGTGTGTAATTTTTGGATGTATAATAATATCCACGATTATAATAATAGTCATAATCATAATTATCATAGTATCGATAATATGATCTTGACTGTTTTGGATATCGACGCTGGTATTTCCTTGGCTCTGGCTTGAGTTGCACGTTTGGTGCTAGACGCTTAGCGCTTGATTTACAGTGACTAGATTTATCCTTAGCTTTTTGAGCGTTTGGATGAGTCTGTCTTTGTGGATCATTTGCTTTAGCCTTACCCTTGTCTGAGTTAGTTTTGACTTTCTCATTTGGCCTCTTACCATTGTCCCTTGGTTCATTTTGAGTTTGACCTTGTGAACTTTTCTTAACAAAGAAAACACCCTTTCCTTTGTTGTTTGCCGTAACATTAGGTTTGTTAGGTTGTTTACCGAATTCATTGCATCCTAAACCGGTCTTTTCTCCAAACAACCTTGTTATTTCAGTCACATTGTCGAGCTTTCTGGATGCTTTGGACAACGATGAGATGAGCTGTTCTGACTTGGCAAGTCTAGCCATCAGATCAGCTTCTCTCTTGACTATTATATCAATATCACCTCTCAATTGAATAACTTCACTCTCAAGCGATTGGTTTTTCTCAATGCACTGTTGCTGAATTTGCAACTCTGCTCTGAGCGTTACTTTATCGTTTTTGAGTGATGAAATAATAGCGAGATCATTTTGATATATTTTGGCAGCTTCTTGACATTCATTGTAGTATTCTTTGACTTTGTCAAGTAATTCATCATAAGAAAGAGGAATTGATAATTCATTGATTACCTTAGGGGACGCTTCATCATCTCTGGCCATGAGACATATGAGCGCTGAGTCATCTATCGGCCCATCATCATCACTACTTTCGTCTGATGATTCTAAATCTTCAGGTGCTGATGCTGGTTCTGATTCCGCAAGCAAGCCTTGTTGTCGAAGGTTGCTCCTGAATTGGTTTCTATCCAAGTAATCCTGCCTTGAGGGCTTGGATACATTTGGATAGGGACAATTTACCTGGTAGTGCCCCGGTTTCCTGCAATTATAACAAAGATTGGTTTTCATTTTTTGTTCACTTGTTAGCCTTGCAGTGTGTGGTTTAGAAACCACTGGAGCTGGAAGATTTTGAGTAGACGCTTGATATTGAGTAGGCGCTTGAGGTAAAGGAACAGAATATTGAGGCGCTTGAAACTGTTGTTGTATGGGAGAAGGCGCTTGATATGAACTTTGTCCTTGATTATTAGGACCTTTTCCTTTCTTTTCATATCTCAAGAACTTCCTGAATCTATTCAGCAAAGCCAACTCTTCTTCCTCATTAATGTCCGAATTCTTTCCTTTGTTACCTGATTTGCCTTTGATTGATGCAATGAGAGCTCCGGATTCAATCACTGGATTACTCACAATGTCACTAGCAGAGTTCAACTCGAACTCAAAAGCTTTTATCTCTGAAAAGGCGTCTTCTGGAGTTAGGAGATCCAGCATGTTTGATTCTCTCATAGCTGTTGTCTTCATCAAGAATTTACTTGGTAGACTTCTAAAGATCTTAACCACCATTTCTCGATTCTGTAAGTCCATTCCCAATGACGTAAGTTCTGTGACAAGAGCTGTGAATCTTATATCCAATTGCTCTAGTGTTTCATTGGGTAGCATCTTAAATCCGTTAAACTTTTCCTTAGCAATGGAAAGTTTGTTTTCTTTGATTTGAGCTGAACCACCACAGATTGTAGCCAGCTTATCCCATATTTCTTTAGTCGTTTTGCAAGATTTGATTTTATTGAATAAGTTATCATTATCACCAATAGCCGTATACAGAGCGTTGCGACCAACATTGTCCAAGTTAGCTCTTCGACGCTCATCTGGAGACCATTCTTGTTTTGGTTTTTCAACGTAACCATCAGGGGTTTCTTCTGTGGCTCCAGGCGCTCTTGTGATAACTTTGTATATTTTGATTGGCCCATCTGAAATAATATCGCACATGTCATCATCGCATGAACATAAATACGTAAATGCTTTGACTTTCCATGTGTCAAAATTTGATTCTGTCAATTTGGGAACTTTAGCAAATGCCATATCTAAGCTTTAAAAAAAAAAACTAGATTTTGAAAGAAAAAGATCTAAACAAGCAGTTATGCTTGGAAATTTTAAAAATTTCAAAATTAACCGCTCTGATACCACTTGTTGGTCCCAAGTGGCATACGAAAGGGTCTAGAAGGGGGGGGTTGAATAGACCCTTTAAGTCTTTTTCGGCTTAAAAAAGGATTTCGTATTAAACGTATTTGGACGCTTGAAGTGATAGGCGCTTGAAGAGTGTGACGCTTCACCTTAGCGTTCACATAAGATATTTGAGACTTTGTGAAGCGTCTAATGAAGACTGTTTTATAAAGTTAACTTAGACTTCAGGAATTGAATACTTTGACCTTGTAGGTTAAGCGTTCAGTTCTTTTAATCAGGGTTAGCACAGCGGAATGATTTTGGAGTCTTCTCTTTGAAAGTTTTAGCGTCACAAGATGTTTCTTAGGTGCTTAGCTTTTGATTGTGTTTTACTTATGTAGTGATATGATAGATGAATGAAATGACTGAAAAGTAAATAACACAATATTTGTAAGGTTCGTTGGGTGGTGTAATCCCAACTACGTCCTTCTTCTCCTTTGCACTTGGAGGCAATCCACTAAAATGATTATCAAAGAATCACACAGAATCTTCTACAAATTAGGGAGAGATGGATGTCGATGACTTGAGCTCCTTGATCACACAGATTTCTGCTTCAAATCACTTCAACCCTCTTGCTTCTTTCACCCAGAAATGATGCAAGTATCCAACTTCGACTTCACACAGATCGCGAGGCTTGGATGGGATTTTCTAAAAGGTTTGTTTGATTTTGATGAAGTTCAAACAACTTGGTAATATCTCAGTAGGAATCTGGTTTCTGCAAAAAGAATGTTTGAGATATTTGTTGACTGTCTCAAGAATATAAGAAAAGCAATTTGGATGTTTCTTGAAGTTTCTGGCTTTTCTGTGAGTTTAAGGGATGAGATTTTAATGCAACAGCAATTTGGCTTTGATAAAATTGTTGCTTTTTATTTTTGTTTGTTGTTGAAGTCCTATTTATAGGTATTCTTGGAGAAAGTGTCCGTTTGACACATGCACTGGCGCGTGTCTCTCACTTTCGCGAGTGAACAGCTTTTGTCCTTTTTCCTGAAAATCTGCTGCACGAAAGTTGGTGCTGCAGTCTGAGATAGTTGACAGTCAAATAGGGTGGCTTCTCCGTACGTCTGACATTGCTTATCATATTAAATGCTCTTATCAACATTTAATGCATTTGAAATTAATACCCGTTGGTATTTAATGCTTTGAGAATATTTGCATTAAACTCCTTCTGGACTTAGAAGTAAATTCCGGTGAAATCACTTCTGTCCCATAAGGTAACGCTTGATATAGCTGGCCAAAGTGGACGCTTGGAGACTGTATCTATCTTCTGAGATCAGGCGCTTGAGTCTTCGAACTTTACCACTGATAAACTCACTCAGAAATCATCAGACGCTCAGCCTAAGACTATTTTGCCTAACACTCTAAAGTAAGATAACAAAGCCTAATAAATCTATTATAAGTCTAACGCTTCAAAGCCTATACAAGTTTTCTACAAAAAATAAACTTACAACTTTTTGGGGTCTAACAAAAACTTAATTGTCATCATCAAAACTTCTAACATGAAATTCCTAACACTTTTCACTCATCATCATTCATCATCATTTTTCATCAATTTTGGAGGGGAACAAAGAGAGAGGAGTTAAGGATTGAAGTTGAAAAGCAAGGATCCATCATCAATCAATTGAGGGAGTTTTAATTATTTGCATTTACATGTTTATTTCCATGAGTATGTATATGTTTGTATTAGATTTTCTTAAGGCTTTGATGAGAGGCTAATATTGTAGAACTAAGGCCATGTGAAAGCCAATTTATGAATCAATATATGTGAAGTGAATTTTCGTATTAATTCTCATATTGCTTTGTGTGTTGATTTTGAGCTTTTATTACAATCATGTGCTTGATCACCATATGCTTGCTATCTTGCCTAGTCTAGTCATTCGAGAGAAGATAGGTTAGGGTTCAAATGAATCAACACATCATCCGAAACTAATGTGGAATTGCTCCTAGAAATAGGTAAAGATTTCCGGGTGCGGTTAGCCGGATTTATCCGGGGAAACTCTAGAACGTGAATGCGTGGTTATTGATTAGATTCTCGGATAGACATATTTAGAGAACCATCAATTAATCATAGGATTATTATGTGCCGAGACATCGGGTAATAATTATCTAAGGAATTTCCACCAAAGCAATAGGAGTCTAATAATTCGAAGAGTAGCTCATCTATATTGACGAGTAGATTCGGTTGTAGCATGTGCCTTAGTCATTCTATCATACGTGAGATTTAATCTATAGTTCGTTTCTTTTTGGTTCGTCACTTGCTTACTCGTTTTATTGCAATCTACTTTTGTCCATTTTCATTAATCATAAACTAAAATTCAAGTTTCCGTGGTTCGACAACCCGGACTTTTTGTCCACTTATTACTACATACGTCTAGTGCACTTGCTATCATAGCACGTTAGCTTTTAGCGTGTCATTCGCCCCCATTCTTAGACCTAAAAATCGGCCACCACTCTCTCTCCCTTTCCAATAAGACGTCGTTCTATTCATGTGTTGAATTAAACGACTTAGAAAATATCCCTACCATTCACATCATCAAGCCTAAGTTAAAGCTTAGAATCGTTTTGTTGTCTAGCATGCAAGGCAAGACGATTGGTGACTTGAACGAGGTGTAGATACATCTTAGAGGTGCGACGCTTGGAGCACTCTAAACCGGGAGATACGAAAAGACGACGGGCAATTTCTTACCCAAGGGAAATTGTGTGGATTTGCACCACAGGGTTGCTGAGATCCAAAGTACGAGGTGAAACGAAATTTTCGAAAGGTATAATTTCGTTTGCCTCCCTATCAAATTCGATCGAACTAATTCCATGTTCCTGTTTTCGGGGGGTGGTTCTACGTTTACCTTTTGTAAAATTTTAATTTCCGCTGCCACGAGCCACCCGAGGGAATGAGTCAACCCAACACCCACCTCTCTCTATTTCTCTAGGCGTCCACCAAGGTGAAAGAAGAAAGATATTTTTTGCTTTGGATTCCGGCGTAATGATTTAGAGCAGTGGCTGATTCGCTGCTTGGAATAGAAGATCAAAAGCTGGTTTAGAAAATTGAAAAGCACGTAAAAAGGTACACAATTCTTATCATGGCTTGAATATGTAAAATTGTTGGTACCTAGTGGCATACGAAAGGGACTAGAAGGGAAGGGTTGAATAGATCCTGAAGTCTTTTTCGTGGCCAGTTGATTTTCCCTTGTAGCATCATTCCTTTCTTAAAATTCCTTAAGCTAATCAGCAACTGCCTTTTGAGTTGCACCGCGCATATGAGCAATTTGGGTGCTCATGTTCTGATCCAATGGAGGGCTTCAACATTCTGAATTACTTTCAAGAAATTTTTTCAGCCATGAACATGACATGCAAGATCCCTAAATAAATGTGCGGATTGGACTATCCCTGGCTCTGACATACATTGGACCCATGATGTGCAGCGCATGATTTCGAAAAATCCTTGATTGTGTTCTGGGGATCAGAACTAACATATCTGGGCAAGATTGCAAGGAAAATCCAATGATTCTATCCTTTGGAAGATGTTGAGATTTGTGAGCTTCAGGCACATACATGCTGTAGTACTCTTCCAAATTAGGATAAACCGCTCGAGCGATGCCCTGATTCCATTTCAACAAGGAAAGAACATGCACATAGTGGTCGCTTACTTCCTGTCAGACAGTTGGTAGGAGTGGATAACCATGGAAGTTGCGAATCCTGAAGCCGTTGGGTTTGTCCAAGTTTTCTGTGAAGATCTTGTCAAAGTGAGGAATTAGAGCGATGATCTTCACCATCAACCTAAAGTTGTCATCACAGTGGCTAGGAGTCATTGATAAATCTGATACTGAAAACCTTCCACTGCTAGACAATTGACTATTGAAGTGGAGAGGAATAACTGCAAGCCTATGTAGCGCTTGATGCAGAAACCTCTCTATTGGTTGGTGAACGCTTGGTAATTTAGCAATTGGTCCCACTCGCTGTTGATGTTTCTCTAGGCAATACTTGGCGAACTGACGCCTTTTGTCATGCATGCCTATGCCGAATAAGTGTGGAGCTTTGACCAAATCTTGGAAAGTATACCTATTGCCCATGTACGCTTCAACCTAATCAACTTCATTCATGCAGTAATTAGCGCCTGCATTGACTATAACCCGATTGCCTTCATGGTGAATGTCTCTGATGGATTTAAATCGGTATCTGTCTGTTTGATAAATAGCATTCCAAATGATCTGGAAGTATTCATCCACTTCTTCTTGAATCAAGTCTGTTAGAGACGCAAGACGATCACCGGCATAAACACCCTTATTTTTCCAAAGGTAAAGTGGATTAACTGAATTTTTATTCGCATCACTGTCCACCACTTTCGGAAAGTGAGAGTATCCTTCTCTATTTAAGAGTTCCTCTATTGGATTTAGAAACTTAACAAGTATACGCTCGCAGACTCTGATATTGAAATCTCTTGGAGCAAGGCCAGTTCGTTTTCTATGCCCCATGTCTCGATAATAAGCTAAATTTATATCAGATCTAGGAGTTCTAACATCATTTCTTTCTTCATGAATAGCAATGGAAACAGGAATTTATCCTGTAGGTTGATCATCGGCAACAGCTTGGTAATATGTCCGCTCCACATTTGTCAGCTCCGAGCTAAAAAAATATCTCACAGATAGATTTATCATGCTCTATCAACATGGCTACTTCATTCTATGCATTAATATAATGTTCTTCATTGTAGCCTGCAGGAATAAAGTTTTTTTCAATCACTGGTGGCATATAGTTGATTGATGGTCAATTGCCTTGAGTGGATATAGTTTGAAGAAGAGCCTAGGTCTTGTAACGTCCTCAGCGATGCTCTGACCTTCTGAGGGTGCCTCTTTTATGATCTCTGAAGAAAGTAGTGGTTGGACCCCTTCCGATGTAAGTTCCTTGGCATCCAATGCAACGCTTGTTGCAATATCTTTGGCAATGGCCACCACTTCTTCTAAATCAACATCCATATTGACGTCGATTGGTGCTTCAACAGCATCTGGAACAATAGCTGCATCACAAGAACTATCCTCCATAAGAGCAGGATCTTCTACAGATGTAGGAAAAGAAACGTTGTTAGAAGAAATAAACTTACCCAGAGAACTTGTCTCAATCACAGCAGCTTCTTGAGCACTTGGCTCAACAGGTTTCAGGCTCTTCAGGAGCAGGGGCAGGTTGACACTTGCCTTTCCTGGAATGCTTGAAAATCTTCTTGACGTTAACTCCTTCAACGAGCTTAAGCATTTGGGCTAGAGGAGCAACACTTGGTTCCTCAAAATCGATTTTCTTAATAATTCCTTCTAACTTCCTTCGCTTGATTAAAGGAATCTTGTCTTCCTCATCCTGATCCGTTTTTTCATCAGTCGCCTTGGGAGGAGATGGAACAGCAGAAGCCTTGGGCTTATGAGGAGCCCTCTTTTTCTGTACAGTCGGACGCTTCACAGCGTCAACTGGAGCAGGACGCTCAGCTTCCTCATCGAACGCTTCACGTACCACTTGGCGCTCAAATAGTGGTCTCACAGCACCACCAATTTTGGGACGTTGAAGAAGATTAGTCAAAATTCTCTTCCCCAGTAGGTTGACCTTGGCTAAAGGAAGCCCCGAAGAGTGAACACACTTGGCTCTACACAAGAGATCACTCAGAATAATTCCATAGGGTTTTTTTTGTGGCGCACAGACAGTCCCTAAACCTTCCGAACACATACTCATTCCAATTAATCTTGATGTTGAGGAGTATGGCCATCAACATCTGAAATTACATCGGGTTGACCTTATCGAAGGTACCCACCCTGCATTCTATAATTTTGCTGCAGAAATCAGCCATCAATTTGTACTTCGACACTATTTCTTTCTTCTCGAAGTACGGTTTGTATGGAACACCATCATATACATTCATAGTTGTCCACACTTCCTAGATTTGTTCTTGAGTAACATAGTCCAATGCCTCACCTTCATTTGGCATATTGAAGCTTTTGGCAATGGTAGCAGTAGAAAGGGCAAATTCTTTCGGAGACTCCTTCTTTAGATAAAGAGAAGAGGCAATAGATAGAAATCTTGTTCTTTGAGAGTTTAGTCATCTTCCAGGAAGTGTCCATTTCAGAAGAAAATAGATATGAATACTTCGTCAAGAACGTCTGAAGCCCAACCTTAGGCACATAGTCCATCATATCCGTCATGTTGATCTGATCTTGTTCATACAGAAATTTCCAGTCCACCGCACGGTCTTCAGTAACCTTGATGGTGTCTTCAACAGTGCTCACTGATTTCTTGGGTGCCATTTGAATGTTTTTGAAATAGATGAACTGAGATTTGCTTTGAGAGAGAGAGAGAGTATTTTTGCAGATAGCTTGAGGAAAAAGTGAATAATTTTTCTGCAAAAATTGGTTTTAAATGACACAGTTGAAAATTGTGGTTTCTCGTCTCATTAAAGTTGATGAATCTTAGCCATAATTGTTTTTAACTGCGGACGCGAGTTTTTGTCAAGAGAGAGAAGTTACATTTGGTAACTCCCATATATAAAGATTTAACGTCCGAGTAAAAATTTTGAAAACGTTTGAAATTTTCAGAGTGTAATGCACGCGCTCTCATAGTACACCGACACGTATACAATACTTACTCTGAACCGTCATTTTGCAAAGTTTTTAATTTACCTTCCGGTTTGATGTGATTGAAGCATGTGGATAAACATCAAAATTAATCTTTCAGTCTATTCATCACATCACCAGTCATTTAAAAGCTATTCATGAATTTTATAAAAAGTTTATATTAAGTGTTGAAGGGAATAAGTTCAACGCTTAACATATATCACTTGTAAGGTTTCTGTGGACACTTGAAATTAAATTCATTTTATATTTGAGCGTCCAACATATCATGGTAAAATAACGATAAGCGTTGATGATCTATGCATATGAAAATAATTTGGATCATTGACGCTTACAAATATGTCCAAGTACAATTTTAAGGTTCCCCCTAAATTTGATAACTTGTAAAACTTTTCAAAAATCTTTTACCCATAAATAATGTGGATTCCCTCTAAATTATATGTCTATTTAAAGTATGATGCATAATAATTAAGCGTTTAAATCAATCATACCTAGTTCACTTCTTAAAGTGAGAAAGCGTTGTTCGTTGAGAGCTTTGGTGAAGATATTTGCCAATTGTTTGTCAGTTCCAATAAAGTGTATAGAGATATCTTTCTTTTGAACATGGTCACGAAGAAAATGGTATCTAATGTCAATATGTTTGGTTCTGGAATGAAGAACAGGGTTTTGAGTCATGGCTAGGGCACTTTGGTTATCACAATGAATAGGGATTGGACCTACGATTATACCATAATCTCTAAGTTGTTGCCTCATCCGTAACACTTGTGCACAACAACTTCCTGCAGCTACATACTCAGCTTTAGCGGTAGAGATAACTATCAATTGTTGTTTCCTACTATGCCATGAAACTAACCTATCACCTCGAAATTGACATGTACCACTAGTACTCTTACGATCTATTTTGCAACCTGCAAAATCTGCTTCTGAGTAACCAATTAGTTCAAAAGGAGAGTCCCTTGGATACCATAAGTCCACATTTTGTGTGCCTTTTAGGTACTTAAGGATTCTCTTGGCAGCAATAAAGTGTGAATCATTAGGATCAGTTTGAAAGCCTGAACACATGCATACCAAAAACAATAACAGGTCTACTAGCAATAAGATAAAGAAGTGATCCAATGACATCTCTATAATAAGTGATATCAAACTTCTTCCCACTTTCATCTTTATCTAACTGAAGCGTTTGGCTCATTGGAATTCTTGAAGATGATGCATTTTCCATACCAAATTTCTTATTCATATCTCTTGTATACTTAGCTTGGTTAATAAATATGTCATTAGGGAGTTGTTTAACTTGTAATTCGAAGAAGAAAGTTAATTCACCCATCATGCTCATTTCCAATTGTTCTTGCATCATTTTCGAAAATTTCTCACACAGATGCTTATTAGTAGATCGAAATATAATATCATCAACATAAATCAGGACTAAGAGAATATCTTTGTCATTGGTAATTTTAAATAACGTTGTATCAACGCTATCTTTTGAAAATTCGTTACGAATAAGAAAAATAGAGAGAGTGTCATACCATGATCGGGGTGCTTGCTTAAGCCCATAAAGTGCTTTATCTAGCTTGTAGACCATACCCTTACCATGGTTGTTGATGAATCCTGGTGGTTGCTCAACATAGACTTCTTCTTGGAGTTTACCATTCAGGAAAGCACTCTTCATGTCCATCTGATACACCATAAACTTGTTGAACGCTGCATACATTAGAAACATGCGAATTGCTTCAAAACGGGCGACAGGATCATATGTCTCATCAAAATCAATACCCTCTTCTTGGCAATATCCTTCAGCGACAAGTCTGGCTTTGTTCGTTATCACAATGACATTCTCATCCATCTTATTTCTATAAACGCATCTAGTCCCAATAACTCCTTGATGAGTTGGCCTTGGTACTAGCCTCCAAACCTTACTACGCTTGATAAGAGGTGTTTTTACGTGTTTTTAAGCCCGTAATTCTGATGATTTGGATTCACTTATTGCCTAAATCATGTCACATTTGCATTTAATAGGTGTGTTAAGTGAATACAGGTAATAAATGAGAATACATGAAGAAAAGGGAAGAAAAACGATGTACAAAACAAGTTCAAGCATGTTTTTCAACACCTAGGCTGTTTATGCATCTCCTATCACATTCGAGCGATATTTTCGTACATTTTGAGACCGAATTAGACAATTTTTCCTTCTAAAACGTTTTAGATGTATGTCTTAGCTTCAAATGGGAACTCGAAACATCCAAATCGGAGGTCTATAGAGAGAATTATGAAGGAAATACAATTGTTGCGCCGAACAGAGAAGTACATGTGCCAGGATACGCCCCAGCGCCCTCCTAGTCATGCCTAGGCGTGGATAGTCCAAATGTTACTCCTTTTCGGCCTAAATTCCAGCATTATATGATGGGTAAGAATCACTTTTGTCCATAATTCAGCACATGTGTTGAGGGGTTGTCATAAGTGTGTTTCTTGGTAGATTTACTTTATGGGCGCCAAATCAGAAACAACCTCCATGTTGAAACGTAATTTAGGTATACTTAGCGACCGAATTGGACAAAATGTCCTTCTGGAAAGTTGTAGATCTATGTTTTATCTGAACATGGGGACTTGAATCATCCAATGTGGAGATTTGTGGAGAATTGTATGAGGAAAATACTAAGACTGCGCTGGAAAGCAAGAAAATGGCAGCATGCATGTGTTTTGTTGAAGTTTTCACATGGTTATGCAACCGGAACCTCCTCAAAGACTTCCATCGGTCCGGGAAAGTCTACCTCCAAGGGTCCACACCATACCGGGGTCCGTAGTCTTTCCAAATTTCTTTGCACCAAATTATCACATTCCGTCACACATCTTTAGCATGGTGCAAAGCGAACCCTTCTATGGAGAGCCCCATGAATCACCTCATGAGCATTTGGAGACTTTAGACGATACTCTCATGACTACCCAATTTCATCCACGGGCTCTCGATGCAATTCGTCTAAGAGTCTTCCACTTCACATTAAAGGAAAGGGCGACCATGTGGTACAAATCTCTACCACCCCAATCCATCACAACATGGGGACAATTGGTCGATGCCTTTTTGAGCAAATTCTTTCCACCCTCCAAAATCAATGAGCTAAGGAGCAACATTAAGGAGTTTAAGCAGGGGAATCATGAGTCCTTAGCCGAGGCATGGGCTAGATATAAAAACATGCTTCGAAAATGTCCGGATCACAACCTAAGATTGAGCGAGCAAGTATTACGATTCCATGATGGAGTCCGTTCGCGCATCCGAAATAGGCTCAATGCCGGCACCGATGGTGATCTCCTTGGGCTCGATTGCCAAAGTGTGTGGGACAAGATTGAGCAATTAGCCCGGGAAGATGAACTCTATCCCGATGATGAAGAAATCACACCCACTAAAAAGATTGCTTGTGTTCAAGAGTTGGGCGAAGAAGTTGATTTGGAAACAATGGTTGGCAATGTAAACTATGTTGGAAATGCCAATCGACCTCAATTGAACTTCCATGTGCCCGAAAATTTTACAAGGAGGCCCAATCCGGCACAAAATGCCCATCCCGGCGTCTATCAAGCACCAAGGCCCCCATTCAACAATAACCAAGCTCAAAGGCAAGGTAATCCTCATATACAAAGGCAAATAAGACCTCTTACAACCGAAGAGCGTCTTGATGAACAAAAAAAGAAATCTGATTCAGCAATCAACGAACTCCGTACTATGATGAAGGATATAATGATGGACATGAAGGATTTAAAGACACAAATGGGTCAAATGGCAAAGGCGATCAGCGAGAGAGCCCCAGGAACTTTACCAAGTGACACAGAAAAAAACCCGAAGGAGCAATGCCACGCCATCACCTTAAGAAGTGGCAAACAGGTAGTCAATGATGCTGTTCGCATTTCCGCGCCCGAGCGCCCCGATGAGAACGCCCAGGCACCGGAATCAACCCACAGTGAACGAATGCTTCGCAATTGCGCGCCCGAGCATCCCGATGATCACGCTCAGGCGCCCGAGACCCAGCGCCCTGGCGCCGATTGTCGTGCCCAGGCGCCACCTCCTGAACCCTCCACAGCGGGCTCTTCAATTCCAACGCATCCTCCCATCGAGGTCCGTCTGCCATTTCCTAATGCACATAGAAAGAAAAAAAAGGAGATGGATCCAAGTTTCCTTCGAATCTTAGCAATTCTTCGTGAGGTTAGAATTAATATTCCTTTTATAGACGCAATTTTACAAATGCCAAATTACGTGAAATTTTTCAAGGATATTTTATCCAACAAACAAAAGTGGGAGGAAAACGAAATGGTGTGCCTAACCGAGGAATGCTCCGCCGTATTGCTTAATAAATTACCAATGAAACTTGAAGACCCTGGGAGTATCACTATTCCTTGCACGATTGGGCCATTATCCTTCGAAAAAATTTTGTGCGACTCGGGAGCTAGCATCAACCTCCTCCCGTACTCTCTTTTCAAAAAGTTGGGCCTTGGTAACCCAAAGCCGACTTCAATGAGCCTCCAACTTGCCGATAGATCAATCAAGAGACCACGGGGAATAATCGAAGATGTAATCGTTCAAGTCGACAAATTCTACTTCCCGGTTGACTTTGTGGTTCTTGATATGGAGGAAGATGTTGAGGTACCCCTGATCCTAGGAAGACCATTCCTAGCCACTGGTAAGGCGGTAATCGATATTGCCAATGGTAAGCTAACCTTAAATGTGGGAGATGAAAAGGTCACCTTTGATGTTTTTAAAGTGCTTAAACACCCATGTGATCCTGACTCATGTTTACGCATTATGTATTTGATATGTTGATTGATGAGACTTTTCAGGCACAAATGGTAGACGGCCCATTGGAGACATGTCTTTCCAAATCTATGGATGTCGATTCAGCGAGTGAAGAACAATTGGAAACCATGTTTAGCGTAGAGAAGCCACCTCTTTACCACGTCATTGGAGCTAAAAAATTAGAAAGATCACTCTTGGCTCCTCCTCGCCCGTCTATCGAAGAGGCCCCTATCCTTGAGCTTAAACCATTACCATTACATTTGAAATATGTATTTTTAAATGATAATGAGACTCTACCTTTAATTGTCTCATCTTCTTTGACAGGAGAACAGGAGGAGCGACTCATGAGAGTATTGAAGGCCAACAAAAAGGCCTTCGGGTGGAAAATTGCGGATATAAAAGGCATAAGTCCAGCGGTGTGCATGCACAAAATACTCATGGAGGAGTCCGCAAAACCTACACGCCAACCACTAAGACGGTCAAATCCACAAATACAAGAGGTGGTAAAAAAAGAGGTTATAAAACTACTCAATGCCGGTATAATCTATCCTATCTCTGATAGTGCATGGGTAAGCCCGACTCAAGTAGTACCCAAGAAGGGCGGAATAACTGTGATAGAAAATGCGAACAATGAATTAATCCCTACTCGAATGCTTATAGGGTGGCGTGTGTGTATAGATTATCGCAAGTTAAATGATGCCACTCGTAAGGACCATTTCCCCCTCCCATTCATTGACCAAATGCTTGAAAGGTTAGTCGGACATGATTTTTATTGTTTTCTAGACGGGTATTCCGGCTATAACCAAATTGCCATAGCCCCCGAGGACCAAGAGAAAACAACTTTCACTTGTCCCTATGGCACGTTTTCTTATAGGCGGATGTCGTTTGGATTATGCAATGCCCCAGCCACATTTCAACGATGTATGATGGCGATCTTTCATGACATGGTTGAAGAATTCCTTGAGATTTTTATGGATGATTTTTCTGTTTTTGGAACCTCGTTGAACACATGTCTTGATCATTTGGATCGTGTTCTAAAACGCTGTGAGGAAACAAATCTTGTTTTGAATTGGGAAAAATGTCATTTTATGGTCCGGGAAGCGATTGTGCTAGGTCACAAAATCTCCCAAAAAGGGATTTAAGTGGACCAAGCCAAGATTGAGGTCATAGAAAAGCTTCCTCCACCTACATCGGTGAAAGCCGTGAGGAGCTTTCTTGGTCATGCCGACTTCTATAGGCGATTTATCAAAAAAATTTCCAAAATTGCAAAGCCGTTATCTAACTTGCTTGTCAAAGATGCACCATTCAATTTTGATTCCCTTTGTTTACAGGCCTTCATGACTCTTAAGGAGCTATTGATATCCGCTCCCATCATGACACCTCCCGATTGGAGTTTGCCCTTCGAATTGATGTGTGATGCTAGTGACACCGCGGTGGGTGCGGTCCTTGGCCAAAGGAAGGATAAGGTATTTCAAACCATCTACTATGATAGTAAGACTTTAAATGATGCACAAATGAATTACGCAACCACGGAAAAAGAATTACTAGCCATAGTATTTGCATTTGACAAGTTCCATGCTTATCTCATTTTGAATAAAGTAATTGTGTACACTGATCACTCCACATTAAAATACTTGCTTGCTAAAAAGGATGCCAAACCTAGACTCATTAGGTGGATTTTACTTCTTCAATAATTTGACATAGAAATTAAGGATAAGAAAGGAGTAGAAAATGTTGTTGCCGACCACTTGTCTAGGATAGAGATTCCTAACCCTGAGTGCGTGTTTGATAAACCTATTTGTGAGGAGTTTCCCGATGAGCAATTGTATGCTATACTTCATAATGATGCTCCTTGGTATGCCAATTATGCAAATTATCTTGTCACGAGAGTTCTTCCTCCGGATATCACTTATCATCAAAAGAAGAAATTCTTATTTGATGTGAAGCGATATTTGTGGGACGAACCATATCTATTTAAGATTTGTGCAGATGGCCTCATTCGACGATGTATCCCCGAGGAGGAAATAGCATCAATTCTCGCCCATTGTCATGATATGTCGGTAGGTGGTCACTTTGGACCCTCTAAAACAGTGGCTAAAGTGCTTCAATCAGGTTTCTTTTGGCCTACTCTTTCTAAAGATGCATTCTTGTATGTTCAATCTTGTGATAGGTGTCAACGAACAGGTAACATCTCTAAAAGACACGAAATGCCATTGAGCTCGAACATCGCGCTTTTTGGGCTATTAAATTTCTAAATTTTGATTCTCAACTCGTAGGTACCAAGCGATTACTCCAATTACACGAACTTGAGGAATGGCGCCATCAAGCGTATGAGAACGCCAAGCTTTACAAAGAGCGAACGAAAACATGGCATGATAAGCATATTATTCCCCGAGAATTTCATGAAGGAGACAAGGTTTTACTATACAATTCTCGCCTTCGAATTTTTCCCGGGAAGCTCAAGTCAAAATGGTCAGGACCGTTTGTTGTATCTCGTGTGTATGCTTCTGGTGCCATTGAACTTATAACGGATAATGGACGAACCTTCGTGACAAACGCCCAAAGGTTAAAACATTACATTGGGATTGACGGGTCAAGGGATAAAGTGACCATTCCCCTCCGGGATCTTTAGCGATTCTTTATCTCAAGTCGAGCTACCGACTCTAAACTAGCGCTTCTTGGGAGGCAACCCAAGTTTGTAAGTTTTATTTTCTTTTTGTTTTCGTTTTTGTTTTGTTTAGTTTGTTTCTTTTTATTGTGTTCAAGCATGCACTTTTGGCATGTATGTTTTTCTTATGCTTGATGGTTTAAAAAGTTGAAGTGTTAGATATGATGCACATTTGGTCCCCACCTTTAGAGATTCTTATTTTACTCGATAAGAGGAGAAACTTTGTAAGGATGCATTGGAAGCTTAAGGATGTTTTTCAATATCCTTGGTTGTAAGTGTTCTTTTACCTTTGTGTATGCTTGTTGTAACAACATTGGGGACAATGTTGGATTTAAGTTTGGGGGTAGAAGAGTATTTATTTTGAATATTGAAAATGCATTCCTAATTTTTAACTTGAGTTTGGGGGAAAGTTTGTATGACATCCTGTTTAAATGCTTCTTTATTCCCCAGGAATTTCATATAAAAAAAAAAAAAACTTTTAGTCCTTCCAATTGATGCATTGAAATTAATTAACTTGGAAAAATGGCATGAATTCTTGAAATAATTTGAATTTAATGGAATATATATATATATATATATATATATCTTTGAAATTGCTCGTGGAGACACTAGACTAGGATTGATTCTTTAGATGATTCACATTGCACAATGAATCGAGAGTAGAGGAGTTGAGAGGATAACCATCTTGAGACACTTAAGGAGTTTTTCCCGGAAATATTAACTTAGATTTCTCATAAGGTTATAAGTTAAGTAGTAATTTTATATGTTAAACAATGAATTGAAAAGGTTGAATTTTGGTAAAGACCAAAAGTGGTCAGGCTAATACGTACCGGAGGTGAAAAGTTTCATGCCTACTTACTGTACTATTATACCAATTGGAGCTTCGCTCAAGCCAAAAAGAAGTGAATTGGTTAAAAGATCTAGTTTTATTTCGTGACCTTTGACACTCGAGTGATTAAACCCTTAGGAGTGTCTCTACACTTAATGCCCCAAAACTATCTAGTTTGGGAGTCATTGGTCTAAAGCTTGCTACATGGGTGTTATAGAAAGCCTAACGGAATAAAACATTGCACATGATCTAGCCTTAATGAAGTTTAAATGGAAATTTCATATGAATTGAAAGTTGAATGTTTGAGATAATGAAATTTAAATGGCTATGAGATTTTCTATAATTCTTATGCTTTGCGTTTGATCGAAAGTTGATAGATATGGGATTAATGTCCAAAATTTGGTAAGGATGCCTCTCGACTATAATACCCTAGATTTATTTTTCACTACACTCTAGGGAGTCGTTTCAAGTATTGGTGTCACATGAGCAAAAGTAGTTGATATGCATATATATATATATTTGTGAACTTTAAAAGGTTGATTTTATGTCATTCATTCTTGTTGATCATATTGAGGTGTGTTGATTTGGTTGGGATTGAAAATTTGTTAGATTTTGTGGGTATATCGTATGTAAACCCTCACGAGACTATAACTCGTCCTTTGAGGTAACTCAAAAGTTTCAAACATCGGTTATTCTCTACCCTCGGAGTTCTCACCATAACAATATAAGCGTAATCCTTCAACTAGAATCTTTATAAGTATAATTGATCAATTTGAACCTAGCATGTGCCTTAGTCTCCCTTTATACTTTGTGTAAAATCAATTGTGTAATCTTGTTCTTATTGTATGCAATTTTACCTATAATTTACTTTAATTATATTTGTTCTTTTTTTTGTTAAAATCATAAACTAAAATTCAAGTCTCCGTGGTTCGACAACCCGGACTTTTAGTCCACTTATTACTACACACGACTAGTGCACTTGCTACAATAGCACGTTAGCTTTTAGCGTGTCAATGCTCAAACTGATTAAGCTCTTCTTGCATGGCTTCAATCCAACTAGGATCACTTAATGCTTCGTCTACTTTCTTAGGTTGCATCTGAGATAGGAAGCTTGCGAACATGGCCTCATTGAATGTAGCAGCAATAGTCCTAATAGGCGCTCCAACATCTCCAATAATCTGATCTGGTGGATGATCATGCAGCCATAGTCTATTTGGTTGGAAAGGGTCAAGAGGTTGAACAGGCGCTTGACTATCCTCTTGCGTAGGTGCTTCAAGTTAACAGATTCTACCTTGCTCTTGATGATTGTCCAAAATTTCTCGAGTATTCTTAGGAGGGGGCACCAAGATCTCATCGTCGTCGTCACTATCATCATCAATGTTAACCTTAGACGCTTGATGACAAAGATCTTCAACTCCTACATCATTTACAATAACCTTACTCAGTTCTTGGCTAGTACCATCAAAACTAACACGAATAGATTCCCCAACCTTCGATTTGATCTTATTAAGAATGCGAATATTTTTTCCATTCTTGGCATAGTGATATATGTTATTTTTACACTAGTTTTCCCCCGTTTATTGACTTGGTTTTGATTGTTTTCATGATAATTTGATGACATATGATGCTTGGACCCTTGTTTTCTCATATTTTCTAGAATAACATATCATTTGGAGAAAAGAACAAGAATTGAAGATAAATCATGCATAAAGATACAAACTGTCTGCACAGTGCTAGAGTTTATGGAATAGATTTCTCTACCCATGTCCAAATTACACACTTCTTATACCAATGGAAAGATAAGAGGCAAAGGTACATTTCTTATGTTGAAGACAAAGATCAGATATGTAGGGAAGGAGGTGAAAACGTCATCGGAAGAGACGTCTTACGATGGAGTTTTCTCATTCAGTGACTTGTGAGACAATTTTGTCATCTTTAACGTTTGATTTCGGCCTTAGTGTCTTCTGGAGAGTTGTAGATCTTTGTTTTAGGATTCTACAGCAACTTGAATCAGTGAATTCCGACATCGGTACAGAAAGTTATACGAAGTTTACCAAAACTGGCTGGAGCAGCAGGGGACGAACGCCGCGGCGTTCACATGCAGTAGCCAACGCCGAGGCGTTCAACAAGCGAACGCCGCGGCGTTCGAGGCAGCGGGTTGGTCTATAAATACCCCTTTTAGCCATTTTTTACCCTAACTCACCTTGGATAGCAGCTGCCACACGAAAATGGAGAGAGAGGGAGCTTAGAAGAGAAGATTGAAGGTCAAAACATGGAGAATTCAACAAGGAATCCACATCTCTACAAGAATTAGGGAGTTTTTACATATTTGTTTCTTGAATTTGTTCAAATCTCCTATGACTTGTATGATTTATATTTGCACTTTTGACATGAATATGAGCTAAACTTGTTTGATTGAGGCCATGGATAGGCCGTTTATGTTATTTTGATTGTTGATTTGTTGGTGTTTATTGGATTAATTTTGGTTTTAGCTATGTATTCAATATTTGATCTCAATGCTACATTTGCTTGATCACCAAGTGTTTGATAAAGTGCCTAGGTTAGAGATCGAGAGATAATAACCTAGGGAAGATATAAACATTGAATACCCTATAGTTAAACCGACTAGAGATAGACTCGGTTTCTTTAGGTGGCTTTCCATTCACGTGGGGAATTCCTAGACCTTAAATGCATCCTCGTTAATCGGGTTTTCATATAGAGATATATAGGAAATCGTTACCAAGGGTAGGGTTGCTATGCCAAGAGATTGGGTAGTACGTACGTTAGGGAATTTCGCCTTAGCTAAATCAATCTAATAATCCAATAGAACCTAAATCACAATCTAAATGCATAATCGGTTGAACCATGTGCCTTGATCGCTTCTCTCTATTGTTTCCTCCCTTTATTTGGTGTGACGTTGCCTTAGTTTATTTTCTAGTATTTATTAATTAGTTAATCAACCTTTCTATCGACCGATTTAACTTAGAATTGAGTAATATAGTAGTCTTGGTACTTAGATTATAGTTGTCCCTGCGGATACGATAACCCCGGACTTAGAAATCCACTTTACTACTTACGCGACCTAGTTCTCTTGCTAGGATTTTGTCGTGTCAAGTTTTTGGCGCCGTTTCCGGGGACAACTATGGTATCTAATATTGAGATTCTCTTATTCTTTCTGAGCTTAGATCAATTTTTTTTTCTACTGATTGTTTTGTCTTTCTTTGTGCGAGATTGATCTCATTAGTGCATGACACGTACTAGTGGGATTGGACTAGCGGAGTTAGACCCTGAGATTGAATGCACATTTACTCGAGGGGTAAGACTTCAAAGGGAGACTCAACCACAGCAAGCCACGATGGAGACTCCTTATACACACATAGATCCTGCTGTCCTAGCAGAAGCGGTGCGTCGGGAAATTGCAAAGCTTGGCATACCTCTAAAGCAACCGGAGGTATCTCCACAAATCCTTATGAGGGATTACATGATGCCAAACATTCAAGGAGCAGCTGGGCCAATTGTTTTACCACCTATGGAATCCTATGAGCACACTTACCATCCCGGTTGGCTAAATCATTCAAGATCAACATGGAGTTACAACAATGATGGAATGATGTTTTCACCAGGATTGGCGCATGATTGGGATCCATCATTCGCCTCATCAACCCCAATGAAAATGGAAACCTATGAGCATACTTACCATCCTGGTTGGATAAATCCTGCAAGTTCAACATGGAGTTACAACAATGCCTCAGGATTTGACCATGTCTATAGCCTTCCCTCCCAACAATATGATAGTTCCTATCAACAAGAGCCAACGATGACATCTACTCTTGAGGACCAGTTGAATGTAGATTGTGCAAGCTCACAAGCTAGCATAAACGAGATGGAAGCTATCATAAAAGAGATGGAAGCTCGTAGAAAGGAGTCAGAAGCTCATAGTAGGGAAGTGGTCATACTAGTCGATCAACCAATCAACTTATGGAAGGAGAGAGAGTCATGCACCCTAGAGAATCGCACAAAAGAAAATGAGGCTTCCCTCAATACAGAAGTTGAACAAGCGGTTGATTTAGGACTACAATGTCTCCCCCCTATCACTAAAGATTGTCCACCCTCTGTCCTCTCCACATGTAAAGAGGTAATTGATTCCAGTGAAGGTGAGTTGTTTTTAACTATAGGAGTTAATATGGTTATTTGTGATAGCTATGAGGTTTGTAAGCATCCAATTGATTCGAATTTGTCTTTACGCATTGATGTTTTTGATCCTTTTAGTGTTGAGCTTTCTCAGATTAAAAGAACAAATAGTCTCCTCGAGTCCTACATCATGAACTCCAAGTTGTCCACTTCGATGGGTGAAGAAAAACGGTCATCTATTTGTAAATTGGAGAATAGTCCAAATCATCACTCAGCACAATGGGAAGAAAGAGTGATGGAAGTGGTGATGGACTATGAGAAAATATTTGAATGGATGATTGCTTGGTCACTACTCATCATATTTTCTAGTAACACCGGGCCCTATTTCATCCTTACTTGGAGAATGAACAAAGCATTCATTCGAAAACCCCCTTGAAATAACTCGGTAAAGTCAAGCTAATGACTTTAAAACAAGCGCTTCTTGGGAGGCAACCCAAGCTTTTTATCGCTTTCTTGTTTTTCCTTTTTGTATTTATCTTGCTTTCTCTCCCGTCTTATTGTTGATGTGATTTTCTAGATATTTCTTTTCTTCAGGTTTTGATCCCAGGATACTAGCCCACCACCGTGCTCACTCCGCATCTCTCCATTTCAGAGTTGTAACACTTATCCCTCTTACTTTGCATTTAATTCAGGAACATTGAGGACAATGTTTAATTTAAGTTTGGGGGTACAACCTTGCAACCTTGTTGATTTAGAATTCATGAATTGGTGCACCCTTGCATAAGAGCATAATGCGTTTGAATATCTCTACTCTCTCGAAGTCAAAGTCCCTTATTTGTGGTCAACATGTCATATGTTGTGACTTGAAAGCCCTTTTTAGTCATGCTTATACGAATTTTTGAGGATTTAAAACGTTGAACTTTCAATTTTGTTGACTATGAAGTGTGTATTAATGTTGTGAAGTCATAAAATGATTTAGGCCATCTTTCATTGTCATTAGCCTAACATTTTTGCCTTCTCTATATTGCATAATCTCTAGACCTTGGTTTGAGCCGTATTGAAAAGAATGGAGTGTGTTAAGCACACTAGAAACCACCATTCGTTTTTATTTCATAAGCCACGACAACCATCTTCTAGCCTAAAAGAAAAACAATGTCTTGCACCCAATCAAGAGAGTTTAGAACTTCATATCATTTTACTTGAATATGGGTAGTCACATTGTTTTGATTTGAATGTATATGAGTTAGATAGTGATGTTTTGGCTATGTTGGGATATTTGAGGTTTGAAGTATTATGTAAAAAAGAGGATGAAATGAAAACTTGAGCAATGGGCTAAATAGTCGAGAGAGAGAGATATATATGGAAAAAAAAAAGTGTGCTCTCGACTAGTCTTTGATCTTGGCACTCAATTGGATCATTTGGCTTGGAAATCTGTGTACAACCCGGTATGAAAAGAAACAAGTTTGGGGGTTGTAAGTTGAAAGGCAAAAGAGAGTGAACAAGGGATGCGTGATAAGTTGTGAAAGTTTTTGTAGTCTATATGTGAATTTAGATCGATGATTTTGAGTTATAGGCTCTCTTGACTTAGTCACTTTATCCAAATTTCCCAACCTAGCCATCACCTAGCCTTACGTTACAAGCCGGAAAGACCTTTTGATTGTGACTTTTGCACTTTATACACACCAACAGGTTAACGAATGTTGAATTATTTCAATGCCTTTACTTTCCAATTGGTTTGCATAATCTTTTCTAAAGTGTGCTCTTGACATGAATATGGATGTGGGAGTTCATGATTTAGGGAAGGAAACTAAGATTTTGTGAGGTTTTCAAATTGTTGAATGTTCAAAAGCATCGTGTAGTTTTTCATAATCAATTTTGAAGATATAATACTTGCTGTTGTGTGTATGAATTGGCAAATGAAAATTTCAATCTTCATGTGTGTGCTTGATTGTATTTGATCGAGGACGATCAAAGCTAAGTTTGGGGGTAGTTGATATATGTTATTTTTACACTAGTTTTCCCCCGTTTATTGACTTGGTTTTGATTGTTTTCATGATAATTTGATGACATATGATGCTTGGACCCTTGTTTTCTCATATTTTCTAGAATAACATATCATTTGGAGAAAAGAACAAGAATTGAAGATAAATCATGCATAAAGATACAAACTGTCTGTGCAGTGCTAGAGTTTATGGAATAGATTTCTCTACCCATGTCCAAATTACACACTTCTTATACCAATGGAAAGATAAGAGGCAAAGGTACATTTCTTATGTTGAAGACAAAGATCAGATATGTAGGGAAGGAGGTGAAAACGTCATCGGAAGAGACGTCTTACGATGGAGTTTTCTCATTCAGTGACTTGTGAGACAATTTTGTCATCTTTAACGTTTGATTTCGGCCTTAGTGTCTTCTGGAGAGTTGTAGATCTTTGTTTTAGGATTCTACAGCAACTTGAATCAGTGAATTCCGACATCGGTACAAAAAGTTATGCGAAGTTTACCAAAACTGGCTGGAGCAGCAGGGGACGAACGCCGCGGCGTTCACATGCAGTAGCCAACGCCGAGGCGTTCAACAAGCGAACGCCGCGGCGTTCGAGGCAGCGGGTTGGTCTATAAATACCCCTTTTAGCCATTTTTTACCCTAACTCACCTTGGATAGCAGTTGCCACACGAAAATGGAGAGAGAGGGAGCTTAGAAGAGAAGATTGAAGGTCAAAACATGGAGAATTCAACAAGGAATCCACATCTCTACAAGAATTAGGGAGTTTTTACATATTTGTTTCTTGAATTTGTTCAAATCTCCTATGACTTGTATGATTTATATTTGCACTTTTGACATGAATATGAGCTAAACTTGTTTGATTGAGGCCATGGATAGGCCGTTTATGTTATTTTGATTGTTGATTTGTTGGTGTTTATTGGATTAATTTTGGTTTTAGCTATGTATTCAATATTTGATCTCAATGCTACATTTGCTTGATCACCAAGTGTTTGATAAAGTGCCTAGGTTAGAGATCGAGAGATAATAACCTAGGGAAGATATAAACATTGAATACCCTATAGTTAAACCGACTAGAGATAGACTCGGTTTCTTTAGGTGGCTTTCCATTCACGTGGAGAATTCCTAGACCTTAAATGCATCCTCGTTAATCGGGTTTTCATATAGAGATATATAGGAAATCGTTACCAAGGGTAGGGTTGCTATGCCAAGAGATTGGGTAGTACGTACGTTAGGGAATTTCGCCTTAGCTAAATCAATCTAATAATCCAATAGAACCTAAATCACAATCTAAATGCATAATCGGTGGAACCATGTGCCTTGATCGCTTCTCTCTATTGTTTCCTCCCTTTATTTGGTGTGACGTTGCCTTAGTTTATTTTCTAGTATTTATTAATTAGTTAATCAACCTTTCTATCGACCGATTTAACTTAGAATTGAGTAATATAGTAGTCTTGGTACTTAGATTATAGTTGTCCCTGCGGATACGATAACCCCGGACTTAGAAATCAACTTTACTACTTACGCGACCTAGTTCTCTTGCTAGGATTTTGTCGTGTCACATAGTCTAGAAAGATTCTCTCATCCGCTTTAGGATCAAATGTCTTTAGGCTTTGGGACCCATTATTATGAATAAAGCATTTAGAACCAAAGACGTGAAAGTATGAAACATTTGGCTTACGTCCCTTCCATAGTTCATATGGAGTTTTCCCATGCTGTTTGTTGATCATGAAACGATTTAGAGTGTAACAGGCAGTGTTGATTGCGTCGGCCCAAAACATAGGAGCAAGCTTGGACTAAGCTAATATCGTCCTAGAGGCTTCCTTGAGCGTTTTGTTCTGGCGCTCAACAACACCATTCTGTTGGGGAGTTCATGGAGTTGAATACTCATGATGTATTCCATTCTCTACATAAAACTTCTCAACAACCTTGTTAGTAAACTCAGTACCGTGATTGCTCCTTATTCTTGCAACCTTAAGATTTTTCAAAGTTTACAGTTTCCGAATAAGAGTTGTTAACTTGTCACATGTCTCATCTTTGGATGAAAGAAATTCCACCCATGTAAATCGAGAGAAATCATCTACTATCATCACAGTATACTTTTTATCGCTCACACTGATCGTTTGAACAGGTCCAAACAGATCCATGTGTAGTAGTTCAAGTATCCTATAGGTAGATAGATGAGACTTTCTCTTGAAAGATGATTTAACTTGTTTTCCCATTTGACAAGCGTCACAAAGGCGATCCTTATGAAATGGTCTTTTATGTAATCCCTCTACAAGATTTAGATTTATAAGCTGAGTGATTGTCTTAAAGTTGAGGTGATTCATTTTTCTATACCATAACCAACCCGTTTTAGATTCAGTTTGACTCTTAGCAACAAAGCATGATGGGTTGTTATGGATTGTTGAACCCCAATCTACTAGATACACATTGTTTGTTCTTTTACCTTTCAATTTAGTAGATTTAAAAGTCTTAGCGTCGTTTATATAGCAACAGTCACTTGAGAATTTGACTTCAAAGCCTTTATCACAAAATTGACTTATGCATGAGAAATTATGCTTAGGACCCTCAACATAATAAACATAAGTTATCATGATGTTCCCCCTGTTAGAGTTTATGCCCGGTGCACTAATATTGGACGCCATTCAATGTAATAATAACTCTAGCTGAACGATCTTTTTCATATAATAAAGTTAATCTTTTGGCGTTCTTTATTCGTGTATATAGCTTGGTCTTAACTTAGAATAAAGTCCCGAAGGATCACACATATCTATGGGACATCATTGCGCATCGGGAATGGCAATGTGGAATATGTCTCCAAGGCTGTGATCCTTAAATATATGTTCCAAGTCGTGAATGGGCTCATCGAGATGAAGGGATATCGATGAGACCTAAAAGACTTGCTTATATGATGCATACTCTTAATAGAGTGTATCTCGTTCCATAGATATTGGCACGGTGAAAGCCTATGCATGTATGAGGGTTCCTATTATGGAAATAGGTATACTGAACAACCCCATTGAAATTCCATTAAATGGAATCCCAGTCGAATCTGAAACTTCCAGTGGTCTTGTAGTATAAGAGTAATCCTTAGAACCTGAGGTTCCATTGGATGTCTTAGACACAATCAAACATGTCTTGATTTGTTACATGATTAGTTAGATGATCACAAATGAGCAAAATCAGACACGAGTTGATTGTGTATGAAGGCATGTGAGAATCAAGATGGGATCTATCTCTGACATTAGTCTTGTCAGTGAATCTCCTATGTTTACATAGTGAATCGACTATAGGAATCTTCGGCCAAAGTATGATATCTAAAAGAGGCGTAGGATTACCTCATTTAGATAGTCGAAAGTCGATCTCACCGTATTTGGAAAACATAGTTATTGAATTAATAGAGCTTCGACCTTAGCCACTGCTCTAGATTCAATTGGGAGATTAGATGGAGGGATCTTACTTATACAAGGAACAAGATCACGAAAGGCGTATCTTTATATTCGTCTTTATCTAGGTCTTCGTGGCCCGTTTCTAGACAGTAACCACGATTTGTAAGTGCCGAGAATTATGGTGATTAATTCGAGGCTTGATTAAATCAAAGGAATGATTTAATCTAGTACTTTCTATTTTAGGAAAGCACACTAGCACTTTGGGAAAGTGTACTTACTACTAGATAGTAGAAGAGCCTAAGGGGTCGCACACTTAACTCGTGAGAGTCACTGCTTAAATGATGTGATTAATCAATTTGAGAAAATTAAGGAAATTAGGAAAGTCTTGTACTTTCCTAATAAGGAATATGAATTAATTGAGACGATTCAATTAATTCGATTATTTTAATAAATCTTGTAGAATTAATTAAATTAATGGACCTACTAGAGTCCAAGTATTTTATTTAGTTGGGCTTGGCCCAAGTTAAATAAATAGGTCAATTGGACTAAGTAACATATATATAATTAAACTGGTTTTAATTATATGGGAATATATAATCGATGGGTTTAGCCCATAATTAAATATGGAGTCAATAATTAATTCTTGGACTCCAATTAAAAGATAATGGCCGATTTTTTAGCCCAAAGGATGAGGGGTTCGAATTCTTGGTGAAGAAGAAAGAGTTTTTTTCTTGTACAAGCTCTCAAGTGATTTGTTCTTCTCAATGCATTGTCACATTATCACTCTTGAGCGATGAAATTATATCGAAGTGATTTTGATATAACTTGGCGGCATCTTGACGATCATTATAATATTCTTTGACTTTGTCAAGTAATTCTTCACAAGAGAGAGGGTAAAATATCTCAGTGTTTACCTCAGGGGATGCTTCATCATCTTTGGCCATGAGACAAATAAGCGCCGAGTCATCCACTGCTCATCATCATCACTACTCTCCCCTGAAGACTCCAAATCTTCAGGTGCCGACGCTGGTTCTGATTCCGCTAGCAAACCTTGTTGACGATGGTTGCTCTTGAATTGGTTTCTATCCTGCCTTGATGGCTTAGATACATTTGGATAAGTCCAATTTACCTGGTAGTGCCCTGGTTTCATGCAATTATAACAAAGATTAGTTTTCATCTTTTGTTCATTGGTTAATCTTGCAATTTGTGGTTTTGAGACCACAGGCGCATAGAGATTTGTTGGGTTGTATTTCATAAAAGTGCAGTGGAAGATAAATATTTGAAAGCCCAAGTGGATCATCTCGATTTCACATATTCAAATTGTGTTTCGAATTCATGTACCTTTCTTTGCGTATGTTGAATTCTAAACCAGCTTTCAAAATCCTTTGTTGAACAGAAAATTTGTTGTTGTCTCTAAATTACCACGCCGGAGTCAAAAGCAAAAAATCCCTTCTTCTTCTTCTTCTTGAGAGACGGCTAGAGAGAGCGAGAGAGGGTTTGGAGATTTTTGACTTGGAGAGAAAGTTATAATTCTTGACTTGTTCTTATTTTCACTAAGGAGTATATTTATACTACTCTAGAAAATAATAACCCTAGGCAACTTAACCATTATGTGGACGCCCACTTTAGGCCATATGAGGCCTTCGGGCTTTAGTCCACTTAATTTGTTTTAATTAATTAAATAATTAATTTTATTTATCCAATAAATAAATTAATTAAACACATGTTAATTCTATAATTCATTTCCTCTAAGAAATTAATTCATTCATTAACTTAATTAATTAATAAAATCAACCAATGATTAATTAATTAATTAACTTTGATATCCAATACCAAAAAATTCTCTCAAGTCTTTTCCATGATTTCTCCTTTCGCAATTCTTTTAAGCGCGACTCTTTAAGTTCGTCTCAAAAGGCAATTCGGAGGAAACCAATAGGATGTGAGTAACACCTAGCCAGTCAAGTGGCTCATATCGTATCCCAATTGAGAACGAATGAATATGATCATTTCAAACCTTTTACGCTATGAATACCTTACGAGTAAAAACTTTTTATTCATATATCCCAATCTATTGAGAGTCATGGTTTTGTCAAAATCACAGGACTTGACCATATGCTTAGCTCATAATGAATCGAGGTCACTAAGTATATCTTGATGTCTAACACGAGTATCTCTTTATGCTTTTGCCAAAGACTTTTGACTTCATTCATTCATGACTGCATAGGATATTTAGCTCATTCACTTGTGAGAGAATAAATCCCATTTTGCCAATTTGTAAGACTGCCACTTGCCCATCAAGTGGCACTTCGAGGTCGACCCCACTGACGGGTGAATTGGATCTAACTATTCTAATAACAGACTTAATGTCACAAGTACATCTTCAACTTGATTGCTCAGGTCTAAGGTTGACACGTGCCTATCACAACTTATCAGTTTCATCATTGATTGTCAGTGAGTGAAAACCCATGTTATGAAACTGATGCAAGTCGTGTTAGAACATATCAGTCTAACTAAGATGTCTATGACATAAGTTCCCACTACCATTCCCATAGTGTTTGACTGACACTTTCTCTGACAAAACTTACATCATACAAGTCTCTATTCTGTATTGATGTCTAGTCAATACTTTCTTCGACTTGCGAACAAATTTAGATAATAAAGATCAAACCCTTCTAGTGCCAATCTTCCTAACCCATAGAAAGTAGAACGTTTGCCTTATTATCAAGGACTTTATGTTGTTTATGAAAACCTTACAAACGCCTATCAGAAAACAACAAGATATTGCCTTATATTACGAAAAGATATTGTTTAGTTACAAATCAATACGCTATAAATCTATCCTCTTTATAGCATTTGAGGGCATACACAATAACAATCTCCCACTTGCACTTAATGCCATTTGCTATGGTATTTAATACACATCCCTTCCAGATGTTTTTCTAGCACTGCCTGTGCTAATGGCTTGGTCAATGGGTCAACGACATTGTCAGTTGAGGCTATTATCTAGAACATATATTTCTCCTCGTGCAACAATCTCTCTTATGATGTGATATCTGTTGTCGATGTGTTTGGACTTATTGTGAGACCTAGGTTCCTTTGCTTGTGCTATTGCTCCGGTGTTGTCACAATAAAGTGGCAACGAGAGCTTTATGCTTGGAACCACTTAAAGCTCTTCTATGAACTTCCTAAGCCAAATATCCTCTTTAGCTGCTTCAGAGATAGCTATGTACTCAGCCTCTGTCATGGAGTCTACGGTTGTGCTTTGCTTGGAACTTTTCCAAGTTACAGCTCCACCATTGAGGGTGAATACGAACCCTAAGGTTGATTTTCGGTCATCGACATCTGATTGAAAATTCGATTCAGTGTACCCGTCCACTCTCAGGTTACCACTCCCATAGATGAGAATCATATCCTTAGTTCTCTTCAGATACTTCAGGATATTCTTCACATCTATCAAATGTTCCTTGCCAGGGTTTGCCTGAAATCGACTAACAACGCTTACTTGATAAGCTATTCAGGTCTAGCACACAACATTGCGTACATCAGGCTACTCACGGAAGATGCATAGGGTACAATGCTCATCTCTTTTCTATCTTCCTCACTTTGAGGACACATAGATTTCGAGAGATATATCTCATGGCTCATTGGCAGGAATCCTTTCTTAGAATCCTCCATCCTATATCTCTTTAGGACTTTTGCTAAGTAAAGGGCTTCAGAGAGCCCTATCATTCTATTTATTCGATCTCGGTATTTTTTAATCCCTAAAATATAAGTTGCCTCTCCCAAGTCGTTCATGGAGAAAGTACTCGAAAGCCATTTCTTAACAGTGGTGAGCATTCCTATATCATTGCCTATGAGTAATATGTCATTTACATTCCTTTTTGATGAAGTCAAATCCTTTGTCAGCCTCATCAAAATGCAGATTCCAGCTACGAGATGCTTGTTTGAGTCCATAAATGGAACTCTCAAGCTTACACACCTTATGAATGTGGTCCTCGGAAACAAAACCTTTAGGTTGTTCCATATATATATCCTCTTCTAGGAATCCATTTAGGAAAGCAGTTTTGACATCCATTTGCCATATTTCATAGTCTAGGTGTGCCGCTATTGCAAGTAGAATCCTTATTGATTCGACGATGTATCCCCGAGGAGGAAATAGCATCAATTCTCGCCCATTGTCATGATATGTCGGTAGGTGGTCACTTTGGACCCTCTAAAACAGTGGCTAAAGTGCTTCAATCAGGTTTCTTTTGGCCTACTCTTTCTAAAGATGCATTCTTGTATGTTCAATCTTGTGATAGGTGTCAACAAACAGGTAACATCTCTAAAAGACACGAAATGCCATTGAATAACATGCTTGAATGTGAACTATTTGATGTATGGGGTATTGATTTTATGGGACCCTTCCCTAGTTCTTGTTCCAATAAGTATATTCTTGTTGCGGTCGACTATGTCTCCAAATGGGTCGAAGCTGAGGCTTTACCAACTAATGATGCTCGGGTGGTTACTCGATTTTTAAAAAAAAGGATTTTCACTCGTTTTCGAACTCCTAGAGCAATCGTTAGTGACGGGGGCACCCATTTTTGTAACAAACAATTCGAGCACTTACTGAACAAGTACGGGGTACGGCATAAAATCTCAACCCCATATCATCCTCAAACGAGTGGTCAAGTGGAGGTGTCGAATCGGGAGATTAAACGCATTCTTGAAAAAACGGCTAACGCATCTAGAAAAGATTGGTCCCTTAAACTAGATGACGCCTTGTGGGCATATAGAACCGCGTTTAAAACTCCGATTGGCATGTCCCCATATCGCCTTCTCTTTGGAAAAGCATGTCACTTACCGGCCAAGCTCTTGTCCGATTACGAAGATGATGCATCCAATACCCCCCTTCATTCTACTATGCTGACCCCGGCCCGGGCCGGCTTTTTGGGAAGCCCGTTCCCACCGCACTCACGGCCCGGCTGGCCTGACGCCTTTGTAGCTCCTGTATAGTTGTGATCCCCGCATCTTTGGAAAAGCATGTCACTTACCGGTTGAGCTCGAACATCGCGCTTTTTGGGCTATTAAATTTCTAAATTTTGATTCTCAACTCGTAGGTACCAAGCGATTACTCCAATTACACGAACTTGAGGAATGGCGCCATCAAGCGTATGAGAACGCCAAGCTTTACAAAGAGCGAACGAAAACATGGCATGATAAGCATATTATTCCCCGAGAATTTCATGAAGGAGACAAGGTTTTACTATACAATTCTCGCCTTCGACTTTTTCCCGGGAAGCTCAAGTCAAAATGGTCAGGACCGTTTGTTGTATCTCGTGTGTATGCTTCTGGTGCCATTGAACTTATAACGGATAATGGACGAACCTTCGTGACAAACGCCCAAAGGTTAAAGCATTACATTGGGATTGACGGGTCAAGGGATAAAGTGACCATTCCCCTCCGGGATCTTTAGCGATTCTTTATCTCAAGTCGAGCTACCGACTCTAAACTAGCGCTTCTTGGGAGGCAACCCAAGTTTGTAAGTTTTCTTTTCTTTTTGCTTTCGTTTTTGTTTTGTTTAGTTTGTTTCTTTTTATTGTGTTCAAGCATGCACTTTTGGCATGTATGTTTTTCTTATGCTTGATGGTTTAAAAAGTTGAAGTGTTAGATATGATGCACATTTGGTCCCCACCTTTAGAGATTCTTATTTTACTCGATAAGAGGAGAAACTTTGTAAGGATGCATTGGAAGCTTAAGGATGTTCTTCAATATCCTTGGTTGTAAGTGTTCTTTCACCTTTGTGTATGCTTGTTGTAACAACATTGGGGACAATGTTGGATTTAAGTTTGGGGGTAGAAGAGTATTTATTTTGAATATTGAAAATGCATTCCTAATTTTTAACTTGTGTTTGGGGGAAAGTTTGTATGATATCCTGTTTAAATGCTTCTTTATTCCCCAGGAATTTCATATAAAAAAAAAAAAACCTTTAGTCCTTCCAATTGATGCATTGAAATTAATTAACTTGGAAAAATGGCATGAATTCTTGAAATAATTTGAATTTAATGGAATATATATATATATATATATATATATCTTTGAAAATGCTCGTGGAGACACTAGACTAGGATTGATTCTTTAGATGATTCACATTGCACAATGAATCAAGGGTAGAGGAGTTGAGAGGATAACCATCTTGAGACACTTAAAGAGGTTTTCCCGGAAATATTAACTTAGATTTCTCATAAGGTTATAAGTTAAGTAGTAATTTTATATGTTAAACAATGAATTGAAAAGGTTGAATTTTGGTAAGACCAAAAGTGGTCAGGCTAATACGTACCGGAGGTGAAAAGTTTCATGCCTACTTACTGTACTATTATACCAATTGGAGCTTTGCTCAAGCCAAAAAGAAGTGAATTGGTTAAAAGATCTAGTTTTATTTCGTGACCTTTGACACTCGAGTGATTAAACCTTTAGGAGTGTCTCTACACTTAATGCCCCAAAACTATCTAGTTTGGGAGTCATTGGTCTAAAGCTTGCTACATGGGTGTCATAGAAAGCCTAACGGAATAAAACATTGCACATGATCTAGCCTTAATGAAGTTTAAATGGAAATTTCATATGAATTGAAAGTTGAATGTTAGAGATAATGAAATTTAAATGGCTATGAGATTTTCTATAATTCTTATGCTTTGCGTTTGATCGAAAGTTGATAGATATGGGATTAATGTCCAAAATTTGGTAAGGATGCCTCTCGACTATAATACCCTAGATTTATTTTTCACTACACTCTAGGGAGTCGTTTCAAGTATTGGTGTCACATGAGCAAAAGTAGTTGATATGTATATATATATATTTGTGAACTTTAAAAGGTTGATTTTATGCCATTCATTCTTGTTGATCATATTGAGGTGTGTTGATTTGGTTGGGATTGAAAATTTGTTAGATTTTGTGGGTATATCGTATGCAAACCCTCACGAGACTATAACTCGTCCTTTGAGGTAACTCAAAGGTTTCAAACATCGGTTATTCTCTACCCTCGGAGTTCTCACCATAACAATATAAGCGTAATCCTTCAACTAGAATCTTTATAAGTATAATTGATCAATTTGAACCTAGCATGTGCCTTAGTCTCCCTTTATACTTTGTGTAAAATCAATTGTGTAATCTTGTTCTTATTGTATGCAATTTTACCTATAATTTACTTTAATTATATTTGTTCTTTTTTTTGTTAAAATCATAAACTAAAATTCAAGTCTCCGTGGTTCGACAACCCGGACTTTTAGTCCACTTATTACTACACACGACTAGTGCACTTGCTACAATAGCACGTTAGCTTTTAGCGTGTCAACGCTCAAACTGATTAAGCTCTTCTTGCATGGCTTCAATCCAACTAGGATCACTTAATGCTTCGTCTACTTTCTTAAGTTGCATCTGAGATAGGAAGCTTGCGAACATGGCCTCATTGAATGTAGCAGCAATAGTCCTAATAGGCGCTCCAACATCTCCAATAATCTGATCTGGTGGATGATCATGCAGCCATAGTCTATTTGGTTGGAAAGGGTCAAGAGGTTGAACAGGCGCTTGACTATCCTCTTGCGTAGGTGCTTCAAGTTAACAGATTCTACCTTGCTCTTGATGATTGTCCAAAATTTCTCGAGTATTCTTAGGAGGGGGCACCAAGATCTCATCGTCGTCGTCACTATCATCATCAATGTTAACCTTAGACGCTTGATGACAAAGATCTTCAACTCCTACATCATTTAAAATAACCTTACTCAGTTCTTGGCTAGTACCATCAAAACTAACACGAATAGATTCCCCAACCTTCGATTTGATCTTATTAAGAATGCGAATATTTTTTCCATTCTTGGCATAGTCTAGAAAGATTCTCTCATCCGCTTTAGGATCAAATGTCTTTAGGCTTTGGGACCCATTATTATGAATAAAGCATTTAGAACCAAAGACGTGAAAGTATGAAACACTTGGCTTACGTCCCTTCCATAGTTCATATGGAGTTTTCCCATGCTGTTTGTTGATCATGAAACGATTTAGAGTGTAACAGGCAGTGTTGATTGCGTCGGCCCAAAACATAGGAGCAAGCTTGGACTATGCTAACATCGTCCTAGAGGCTTCCTTGAGCGTTTTGTTCTGGCGCTCAACAACACCATTCTGTTGGGGAGTTCATGGAGTTGAATACTCATGATGTATTCCATTCTCTACATAAAACTTCTCAACAACCTTGTTAGTAAACTCAGTACCGTGATTGCTCCTTATTCTTGCAACCTTAAGATTTTTCAAAGTTTACAGTTGCCGAATAAGAGTTGTTAACTTGTCACATGTCTCATCTTTGGATGAAAGAAATTCCACCCATGTAAATCGAGAGAAATCATCTACTATCACCACAGTATACTTTTTATCGCTCACACTGATCGTTTGAACAGGTCCAAACAGATCCATGTGTAGTAGTTCAAGTATCCTATAGGTAGATAGATGAGACTTTCTCTTGAAAGATGATTTAACTTGTTTTCCCATTTGACAAGCGTCACAAAGGCGATCCTTATGAAATGGTCTTTTATGTAATCCCTCTACAAGATTTAGATTTATAAGCTGAGTGATTGTCTTAAAGTTGAGGTGATTCATTTTTCTATGCCATAACCAACCCGTTTTAGATTCAGTTTGACTCTTAGCAACAAAGCATGATGGGTTGTTATGGATTGTTGAACCCCAATCTACTAGATACACATTGTTTGTTCTTTTACCTTTCAATTTAGTAGATTTAAAAGTCTTAGCGTCGTTTATATAGCAACAGTCACTTGAGAATTTGACTTCAAAGCCTTTATCACAAAATTGACTTATGCATGAGAAATTATGCTTAGGACCCTCAACATAATAAACATAAGTTATCATGATGTTCCCCCTGTTAGAGTTTATGCCCGGTGCACTAATATTGGACGCCATTCAATGTAATAATAACTCTAGCTGAACGATCTTTTTCATATAATAAAGTTAATCTTTTGGCGTTCTTTATTCGTGTATATAGCTTGGTCTTAACTTAGAATAAAGTCCCGAAGGATCACACATATCTATGGGACATCATTGCGCATCGGGAATGGCAATGTGGAATATGTCTCCAAGGCTGTGATCCTTAAATATATGTTCCAAGTCGTGAATGGGCTCATCGAGATGAAGGGATATCGATGAGACCTAAACGACTTGCTTATATGATCCATACTCTTAATAGAGTATATCTCGTTCCATAGATATTGGCACGGTGAAAGCCTATGCATGTATCAGGGTTCCTATTATGGAAATAGGTATACTGAACAACCCCATTGAAATTCCATTAAATGGAATCCCAGTCGAATCTGGAACTTCCAGTGGTCTTGTAGTATAAGAGTAATCCTTAGAACCTGAGGTTCCATTGGATGTCTTAGACACAATCAATCATGTCTTGATTTGTTACATGATTAGTTAGATGATCACAAATGAGCAAAATCAGACACGAGTTGATTGTGTATGAAGGCATGTGAGAATCAAGATGGGATCTATCTCTGACATTAGTCTTGTCAGTGAATCTCCTATGTTTACATAGTGAATCGACTATAGGAATCTTCGGCCAAAGTATGATATCTAAAAGAGGCGTAGGGTTACCTCATTTAGATAGTCGAAAGTCGATCTCACCGTATTTGGAAAACATAGTTATTGAATTAATAGAGCTTCGACCTTAGCCACTGCTCTAGATTCAATTGGGAGATTAGATGGAGGGATCTTACTTATACAAGGAACAAGATCACGAAAGGCGTATCTTTATATTCGTCTTTATCTTGGTCTTCGTGGCCCATTTCTAGATAGTAACCACGATTTGTAAGTGTCGAGAATTATGGTGATTAATTCGAGGCTTGATTAAATCAAAGGAATGATTTAATCTAGTACTTTCTATTTTAGGAAAGCACACTAGCACTTTGGGAAAGTGTACTTACTACTAGATAGTAGACGAGCCTAAAGGGTCGCACACTTAACTCGTGAGAGTCACTGCTTAAATGATGTGATTAATCAATTTGAGAAAATTAAGGAAATTAGGAAAGTCTTGTACTTTCCTAATAAGGAATATGAATTAATTGAGACGATTCAATTAATTCGATTATTTTAATAAATCTTGTAGAATTAATTAAATTAATGGACCTAGTAGAGTCCAAGTATTTTATTTAGTTGGGCTTGGCCCAAGTTAAATAAATAGGTCAATTGGACTAAGTAACATATATATAATTAAACGGGTTTTAATTATATGGGAATATATAATTGATGGGTTTAGCCCATAATTAAATATGGAGTCAATAATTAATTCTTGGACTCCAATTAAAAGATGATGGCCGATTTTTTAGCCCAAAGGATGAGGGGTTCGAATTCTTGGTGAAGAAGAAAGAGTTTTTTTCTTGTACAAGCTCTCAAGTGATTTGTTCTTCTCAATGCATTGTTGCTGAACTTGCAACTCTGCCTTGAGTGTCACATTATCACTCTTGAGCGATGAAATTATATCAAAGTGATTTTGATATAACTTGGCGGCATCTTGACGATCATTATAATATTCTTTGACTTTGTCAAGTAATTCTTCACACGAGAGAGGGTAAAATATCTCAGTGTTTACCTCAGGGGATGCTTCATCATCTTTGGCCATGAGACAAATAAGCGCCGAGTCATCCACTGCTCATCATCATCACTACTCTCCCCTGAAGACTCCAAATCTTCAGGTGCCGACGCTGGTTCTGATTCCGCTAGCAAACCTTGTTGACGAAGGTTGCTCTTGAATTGGTTTCTATCCTGCCTTGATGGCTTAGATACGTTTGGATAAGTCCAATTTACCTGGTAGTGCCCTGGTTTCATGCAATTATAACAAAGATTAGTTTTCATCTTTTGTTCATTGGTTAATCTTGCAATTTATGGTTTTGAGACCACAAGCGCATAGAGATTTGTTGGGTTGTATTGCATAAAAGTGCAGTGGAAGATAAATATTTGAAAGCCCAAGTGGATCATCTCGATTTCACATATTCAAATTGTGTTTCGAATTCATGTACCTTTCTTTGCGTATGTTGAATTCTAAACCAGCTTTCAAAATCCTTTGTTGAACAGAAAATTTGTTGTTGTCTCTAAATTACCACGCCGGAGTCAAAAGCAAAAAATCCCTTCTTCTTCTTCTTCTTGAGAGACGGCTAGAGAACAAATTTAGATAATAAAGATCAAACCCTTCTAGTGCCAATCTTCCTAACCCATAGAAAGTAGAACGTTTGCCTTATTATCAAGGACTTTATGTTGTTTATGAAAACCTTACAAACGCCTATCAGAAAACAACAAGATAATGCCTTATATTACGAAAAGATATTGTTTAGTTACAAATCAATACGCTATAAATCTATCCTCTTTATAGCATTTGAGGGCATACACAATAACAATCTCCCACTTGCACTTAATGCCATTTGCTATGGTATTTAATACACATCCCTTCCAGATGTTTTTCTAGCACTGCCTGTGCTAATGGCTTGGTCAATGGGTCAACGACATTGTCGGTTGAGGCTATTATCTAGAACATATATTTCTCCTCGTGCAACAATCTCTCTTATGATGTGATATCTATTGTCGATGTGTTTGGACTTATTGTGAGACCTAGGTTCCTTTGCTTGTGCTATTGCTCCGGTGTTGTCACAATAAAGTGGCAACGAGAGCTTTATGCTTGGAACCACTTAAAGCTCTTCTATGAACTTCCTAAGCCAAATATCCTCTTTAGCTGCTTCAGAGGTAGCTATGTACTCAGCCTCTGTCATGGAGTCTACGGTTGTGCTTTGCTTGGAACTTTTCCAAGTTACAGCTCCACCATTGAGGGTGAATACGAACCCTGAGGTTGATTTTCGGTCATCGACATCTGATTGAAAATTCGATTCAGTGTACCCGTCCACTCTCAGGTTACCACTCCCATAGATGAGAATCATATCCTTAGTTCTCTTCAGATACTTCAGGATATTCTTCACATCTATCAAATGTTCCTTGCCAGGGTTTGCCTGAAATCGACTAACAACGCTTACTTGATAAGCTATTCAGGTCTAGCACACAACATTGCGTACATCAGGCTACTCACGGAAGATGCATAGGGTACAATGCTCATCTCTTTTCTATCTTCCTCACTTTGAGGAGACATAGATTTCGAGAGATATATCTCATGGCTCATTGGCAGGAATCCTTTCTTAGAATCCTCCATCCTATATCTCTTTAGGACTTTTGCTAAGTAAAGGGCTTCAGAGAGCCCTATCATTCTATTTATTCGATCTCGGTATTTTTTAATCCCTAAAATATAAGTTGCCTCTCCCAAGTCGTTCATGGAGAAAGTACTCGAAAGCCATTTCTTAACAGTGGTGAGCATTCCTATATCATTGCCTATGAGTAATATGTCATTTACATTCCTTTTTGATGAAGTCAAATCCTTTGTCAGCCTCATCAAAATGCAGATTCCAGCTACGAGATGCTTGCTTGAGTCCATAAATGGAACTCTCAAGCTTACACACCTTATGAATGTGGTCCTCGGAAACAAAACCTTTAGGTTGTTCCATATATATATCCTCTTCTAGGAATCCATTTAGGAAAGCAGTTTTGACATCCATTTGCCATATTTCATAGTCTAGGTGTGCCGCTATTGCAAGTAGAATCCTTATTGATTTGATCATAGCCACTGGAGAAAAGGTTTCTTGGTAGTCAATTCCCTCCTTTCGACTATACCCTTTCGCCAAGCCTTGCTTTGTAGGTGTCAACCATGCCATCAACACCAAACTTTCTCTTGTAGATCCATTTGCACCCAATTGGTTTTACCCCATCAGGCAGATCCACAAGTTTCTAGACTTTGTTTGCATGCATCGAATCGATCTATGTTTGCATAGCTTCACGCCATCTAGTAGCATCCATATCCACTATCGCTTGATCATAAGTGGAGGGATCATCTCCATGACCCTCCTCTAATACAGAATGAAGATCCAACTCCCTTTGTACTAGATATCCATACCGCTCATGCGGTTGAGGTACTCTACTTGACCTTCGCAGTTGTGGTTGTGTTACAGAAGGCTCGGTTCTCGCTTCCTCTGTAGATGTATCCCCTGGAGTTTCATTTTGTTCTTCGAGAACAATCTTTCTACCCGCTCCTCCTTCTTGGATGAACTCATCTTCCAGAAAGTGATCCTCTGATTATCGTGCAGGTAAAAAAGGTATCCCATTGAATCCTTAGGATATCCAACGAAATGCCCTTTCAAGGATCTAGCCTCCCACCTATCCACTTTAGTCTTTTTAACGTAAGCCGAACATCCCCAAATCTTGATGTGATTAAGACTTAGTTTCCTATTTCTCCATACATCATAGGGAGTCTTAGGAACGGACTTGGACAGACATCTATTTAAAACGTGTACACATGTAAGCAGCGCATGACCCCACAGTGACATGGGCAAGTCAGTGTAGCTGAGCATGGAGCGAACCATGTCCAACAGGGTTCGATTCCTTCGCTCTACTACTCCATTTAACTGTGGTGTCGCTGGAGGTGTGAGTTGTAATACTATACCATTCTCTATAAGGTATACATCAAACTCGTCGCTCATATATTCTCATCCTCGATCCGATCAAAGTGCTTTTATATGTTGACCAGTTTGATTTTCCACTAAAGACTTGAATTCCTTGAACTTTTCAATGGATTTAGACTTATGCCTCATCAGGTACACTAGACCATATCTTGAATGGTCATCAGTGAATGTGATGAAGTAAAGGAAACCTCCTCGAGCCATTCCTCCAAATGGTCCACAAACATCAATATGCACTAAACCAAAAATTTGTGAGGCTCTTTTAAAAGTCCCTGTGAAGGGGGATGTAGTCATCTTGCCTTTGAGACAAGATTCACAAGTAGGATAGGGATCCAATCCCAATGGACCGATTAATCCATCTTTCTCCATTTTGTGAATTTTATGTTCGCCGGCATGGCCTAGTCTAAGATGCCTGATCAATCTTTGGTTTATTCCAAGCCTACTACATTTCCTTTGTATAGTATTTGCAGAACACTCATTCTGGACATTAAGGTAGTACAATCCATTTACTAAAGAAGCAAAGCCTACTAATTTATTACCATAATAATATTGCAATGTTCATCAATAAAACAGAAGGTATAACCAAGTTTAACTAAAACGGGAATTGAAACAATAATTTTAAGCCCATTGGGCAAAACTAAAACATTATCCAAAAATCGTAAATGACCAGAACTAAGAAATAATGAGGTAGATCCAATTCTAGTAGTTGCGACACTTTGCCCGCTGCCTACTCTTATCTTCACCTCATCAAGGCTCAAATTCCTACTTCTTTCCAGATTCTGATTCACACAACACACATTAGCTCCTGAATCAAGAATCCATGAAGAGGAAAATGCCAATAGAGCAATTAGTTTCAAAAACATAAAGTTGTTTACCTTTTGCTCGTTTGTTAGGACAATCTCTTCTCCAGTGGCCTAGCTCACCGCAGCATAAGCATATGTCCTGGTTTATAGCCCTCTTATTCCTTCTTCATTGTGCCTTGTTGCAAGTCGTGCTGGATGCTCCCTCTTCAAGATGGTTATTATTATTCCTTTTTCCATCCAATGGTTTAGGAAAAGTAATTGCCATCGGATTGTTCCATCTATCTGCCCTCATTTATTTCTGAGCAACTTTGAGTTTTTCCAGAAGCCCAGTTAATGAACCCTCAATGTCATTCATGTCAAAATTTATGACAAAGTAATAGAACGAATCAGGGAGTGACTGTAGGATGAGGTCAACCTGGAGATGCAGGTCCATGTAGAAGTTTAAAGATTTTAGTTTTTCTATCATGGTCATCATTTTGAAAACTTGTTCTCCAACATCCTCTCCATCAGTCATCTTAGCTCGGAACAGATCTCTTGATATGAAATGTCTAGCGGTCCTACCGCATTCTCCAAACAACTCATCCAAGTGTAGGATAATGTCTCTTGCATTGTCCATCTTATCATGAGACCTCTGCAACTCAATGCACATGGAGCTTAAGATGTACACTCTTGCTCTATGGTTGTCACGACACCAGTCCCAATGAGCTAGGCGAACTTCATCACCCTCGTCTTTTCCTAGAGAGGGAGGACGACCAATTTCTAGTACATAGTCTATGGATTCACTGCTAAGGACCATCCTCAACTTTGTGAGCCACTCTATGTAATTTGGACAGTGGTTTGGGAGACATTTTTAGATTTGAGAGAGAGAAATCAAATAGCTGCAGAAAATAAACAGACTTAATTAGACGTATGTAACTAAACTGAAACCAAGTTTAAAATCAAGGACTTCGACTTATAACTTGGCTCCCACTACATTTTTCGAGATTCACACTCCCACTGTGAAAAACGGAAGTGATCGTTGTTTACAACTTCGTAGTGGGGATTGAGTTCTTTAATTAATGTAATGGATGGCAACCCTTTAACGATATTTGGTCCGTTACTTAATTAAAGTGATGTCCAACATCAATCTATCCAATAGACGGTCCAATCTTCTTTTTCCGATAACCCACCAAAACCACAACCCTTTAACGATTTATAGGCTTTGTGGACTATCTAAGTTTATTCCCACTAACTCCTTATAATCTAACATTTGAATTTTACCTTGCAACCCTTTAACGATATTTGGAGTGAAATGTGTCTCGATTAAGGCATCTATTGCACTTAATAAAATTTTATAATTAAATCTTGATATATGACCCCCATTTACTGGGAAGATGCCACATACTAGGTTTAAAACTTAATTCTATTAAGTTTAGTGGAGGGAAAGGATGCCTAGCACCCCTTACTAACTTAGTATAATTTTTAATTGGGAGAATTCATGTTCTAAACATTTATCTAAGTCCTACTTTGCACATTATTATTTTATATAGCGCATATTGATAACATACATGCTTCACACAACTAATGAACATGTATCGAAAGCAATAAATATAACACATTTTCCATGGGCTTTATCTAGAGGGACCAAGCCAATGGGTCATCATAAAAAATGAAAAATAAGCCTAGCTATTCTTCTTGGGCTCCAAACCCTGCTTCTTTTGGATTGATATCCTCTTAAAAAGGCCTATACTATTTCTATCTTTTACATGAGATTAATTTGACAACCTATAAATAATTCTAGAAATAAAATAAACAGGCTCAATTCTGACCCTTACAACCTATTAAAAAGAAATACAATCAAATGAAAACAGCCTAAGCCCATGAACAAATGTCACCATCACATAATACATGCTCGTGGTATTTAAAGCAATTATGTTGATAATTAAGTTAATAATTAATTAGTCCAACTAATTAATTTCTTCAATAAAATTCCAAACTTTATAGGCACTTATGACAATAAACCATCTAGTGAGAATTTATTATTTAAATATATTAATTAATTAAACAAACCTCCAAGAATAATGAATTAATTATCTCACTTAAAAAATTAATATTCAATAAAACAATTTGGGCTCGATTTCATCAAATATAAATTACCAACCATTGGCATATTTAATATTCAATTAATTAAGCCCAAAACTAATTTATTGAAAGTCCATAATTTTAAATAAAATAATTTGGGCTTATTTAATTAAATCCGGGTCATCATCCTTTTGACTCACCCGGAAAATTAAAATAGCCCAAAACCTATTTACTTAAAAGATTGGACTCGCGAACCACGACCCGACCCGTTAGGACCCTGGCTAAGGACCAGGGCCAATGCAGTTGGTCGTGCTCCCAGTGCAAAGCCCCGTTGGGGCCTGGTGCCATGCACCAGGTGCACGGCAGTGGCCTGGCCGCGGGTGCCTTGTGCACACAGTGTGCGCATGTGCAGCGTGCCTGTGCGCAGATTGCGCACGTCAAGCGTGTCGCGGTCGTCGCCGGGTTTTTCACCCCTGGTTCTCACAGAGTATTGATTTTTCAATTCACATATCATCATGCTATAATACACATGAATTAAATGCAGAAAAATCATGGCTTTAAAAGCATATTCTAATAACATGCTTCAGAAACGCGAAAAAAGCATAAATCAAGTATTCAATTAAATACAGAAATCAGAGATTGGCACTGATACCACTGTTGGGTTGTATTGGATAAAAACGTAGCGGAAGATAAATATTTGAAAGCCCAAGTGGACCATCTCGATTTCACATATTCAAATTGTGATTCGAATTCATGTACATTTCTTCGCGTATGTTGAATTCTGAACCAGCTTTCACAATCCTTTCTTGAACAGCAAATTTGTCGCTGTCTCTAAATTGGCACGTCGGAGTCAAAAGCGAAAAATTCCTTCTTCTTCATCTTGAGAGATGACTAGAGAGAGAGGGAGGGTTTGGAGAGTTTTGACTTAGAGAGAGAGTTATGATTCTTGACTTGTTATTATTTTCACTAAGTAGTATATTTATACTACTCTAGAAAATAATAACCCTAGGCAACTTAACCAGGACGCCCACTTTAGGACATGTGAAGCCTTCGGGCTTTAGTCCACTTAATTCATTTTAATTGATTAAATAATTAATGTTATTTATCCAAAAAAAATTAATTAAATACATGTTAATTCTATAATTAATTTCCTCTAAAAAATTAATTAATTCATTAACTTAATTAATTAATAAAATCATGTAATGATTAATTAATTAATTTTGATATTCAATACCAGAAAATTCTCGCAAGTTTTTTCCATGATTTTTCCTTTTGCAATTCCTTTAAGCGTGAATTTTTAGGTTTGTCTCAAAAGGCAATAGGATGTGAGTAACACTAGCCAGTCAAGTGGCTCACATCGTATCCCAATTGAGAACAAATGAATAGGATTATTCCAAACCTTTTACGCTGTGAATGTTGTACGAGTATAAACTTTTTATTCATATATCTCAGTCAAGTGAGAGTCATGGTTTTGTCAAATTCACAGGACTTGACCATATGCTTAGCTCATAATGAATCGAGATCACTTAGTATATCTTCATGTCTAACACGAGTATCTCTTTATGCTTTAGCCAAAGACGTTTGACTTCATTAATTCATGACTGCATAGGATATTTAGCTCATTCACTTATGAGAGAATAAATCCCATTTTGCCAATCCGTTAAGATTGCCACTTGCCCATCAAGTCGCACTTCGAGTTCGACACCACCGACGGGTGAATTAGATCTAACTATTCTAATGACAGACTTAACGTCAAAAGTACATCTTCAACTTGATTGCTCAGGTCTAAGGTTGATGCGTACCTATCACAACATACCAGTTTCATCATTGACTGTCAGTGAGTGAAAACCCATGGATGAAACCGATGCGAGTCGCGTTCGAACACATCAGTCTAAGTGAGATGTCTATGACATAAGTTCCCACTACCATTCCCGTAGTGTTTGACTGGCACTTTCTCTGTCAAAACTTACATCATACAAGTCTCTATTCTGTATTGATGTCCAGTCAGTTCTTTCTTTGACCTGCGAACCAAATTTAGATAATAAAGGTCAAACCATTCTAGTGCTAGTCTTCTTAACCCATAGAAAGTAGAAGGTTTGCCTTATTATCAAAGACTTTATGTTGTTTATGAAAACCTTACAAACGTCTATAAGAAAACAACAAGATAATGCCTTATATTACGAAAAGATATTGTTTACTTACAAATCATTGCCCTATAAATATATCCTCTTTATGGCATTTGAGGGCATACATACTAACAAGAGTCTGTTGAGTATACGCTTGGTGCTGAATCGGCGCTGAAGGAAAAGGTGCAGAATATTGAGGCGTTTGATACTGTTGTTACACTGGAGTAGGCGCTTGATATGAACTTTGTCCTTGATACTTAGGAATGTTTCCTTTCTTTTCATATCTTAAGAACTTTCTGAATCTATTCAGAAGCGCTAATTCCTCATCCTCACTGATATCTGAAACCTTTCCCTTGTTACCCTATTTACCCTTGATTGATGCTATAAGCGCTCCAGACTCAATAACCAGACTGCTCACAACATCACTTGCTGAATTCAGATCGAACTCAAATGCTTTGAGCTATGAGAGGCATCTTCTGGACTTAGAATGTCTAACATGTTTGATTCTCTCATTGTTGTTGTCTTGATTAAAAGTCTACTAGGTAGACTTCTAAAAATCTTAACCACCATTTCTTTGTTCTGTAAATCCATACCCAAAGATGTTAATTCTGTAACAAGAGCTGTAAATCTTCCGTTGAATTGCTCTAAAGTCTCATTGGGCAACATCTTAAAACTGTTAAACCTTTCCTTGGCAATGGAAAGCTTGTTCTCCTTGATCTGTGTTGAACCCCCACAAATTATAGCTAGCTTATCCCATATTTCCTTAGTTGTTTTACACTACTTGATCTTGTTTAATAAGTTGCCATTATCACCAATAGTCGTATATAGAGCGTTATGATCTACATTGTCCAAATTTGCTCTTCGACGCTCATCTGGAGACCATTCTTGCTTTGGCTTTTCCGTATAGCCATCTGGAATTTAATCTGTGGCTCCAGACACTCTAGTGACACTACTACAGAAATGACCTATTACAGCGATTTTTTTGGGCCTATTACAGCGATTTTAACCACTGTAATAGGTATCGCTATTATATGGTTTCGACCTATTACAGTGGTTCCATAAAAACCGCTATAATAAGGTGAATCCTATGACAGCGGTTCAGTCGATACCGCTGTCATAAGGTTCAAAAAAAATAAAATTAATTTGAACCCTATGACAGCGGTTCCGGCTGAACCGCTGTCATAGGGTCGGACTTTTTTTTTCTTTTCTATATTTTGCTCCCTATTATGGTAATATTCCTGTACAATAATATTCAATAAACCCAACAAATTTCAACTACACAGTAAAACAAATTCAACATAAACATCAACCAACCCAAACTTCAATATTACCATCTCTTTCCTCCAACAACAAAATGTTATAATCTCCAACAAATGATCACGTGTTAATTTACAATCAACTAATTAAATTACTCATGACAATTTAAATACAATAAATCAAATCACAATTTACAACAAGTTACAATGTACAAAAAATACATTACCTAATTTCTAAGATAATGTCCAACGTGTGTAGCTTTTATCAATTCCATTACACAATAAATGATCTTCCAACTCACGTGGACTAATTCTCTTTCCAAAATAACAACGTAAACATGGGCAAGTGATCCTAGTTCGATCTGGTGCATGCTCAACCGCAAACTTTATGAACTCTTTCACCCCTTTCTCATACTGTTCCGACATACGATCCACTAAAATCCAACTTTGATCCATCTTGATTCTGAATTAATTAACTTAAACAATTTTATCATCAGTTGATAGTTGAATTAATTAAATAATTTTCATTTTAATTTATTTTCCATTATTATAGAAAAAATTCGGCAGAGTAACAATGCAAAAATTTCTACCAAGTTCTCGACTTAATCTTCACTTGGGTAGGTTGCAACCAACAAAATTCGGATCTTACGATCGGCTAAAATCTAATTTCGATCTTAAATAATTAAATTAAATAATTTTAACATCAGTTGAGTTGAATTAATTAAATTATTTTTATTTTAATATATTTCCCGTTATCCTAGAAAAAATTTGGCAGAGTACCGACGCAAAAATTTCTACCAAGTTCTCTACTTAATCTTCCCCCAAACTTGCAACCGACAAAATTAATATCTTTCAACCACAACAAACCCAATATTCTAATCTTTCACCCACAACAAACTTAAAATGTCGATCTCACTATACGAAAATATTGATCATCATTTGGATCACATAAAGCATCATATTTCAAGCAACTACAAATATTGATCACCAGTTGGATCACATAAATAATATAAAACTAAAAATAAAGCATCATTTTATAAATATATATTGATCACCAATTGTATCACATAAAACATCATATTTCCAGCAACTACAAATATTGATCACCAGTTGGATCACATAAATTGCATAAAACTACAAATAAAACATCATATTTTCAACAACTAAGTATAAATATAGATCACCAGTTGGATCAATGTACCCTAAACCACAAAATAACCACAATTTAATCCCAAATCAAACGTAATTAACACCCGACTAACCCAAATTAACAGTAAATTCAGTTGAATCCCTATTTCCCTTAAATTTTCCAATAAATAGGCAAATCTCAAGAATATACACAAATATACATACACCCACATATACACAAATATACATACACCCGCACATACATAAATATATATACATATACCCACATATACACAAATATACATACACCCACATATACACAAATATATATACATACACCCACACATACACAAATATATATACATACACCCACACATACACAAATATACATACACAAATATTTAACTCTATACTCTATGTGTGTGTGTGTGTGTGTGTATATATATTTATCTAAAAAAAATTACCCACTAAATGGTGATGGCGGCGGTGGCGGTCCTTAAATATATATGTATAGAAAGAGTTAAATATATATATATATATATATATAGAATATATACATATATATAGATCTAGAAAGAGAGAGAGAGAAAGAGAGAGAGAGAGAGAGAGAGAGAGAGAGAGAGAGAGAGAGAGATACCGAAAGAGGGGAGCGGACGGCGGCGGTGATCGGCGGCGAGAGGTCGAGTAGAGAGAGAGAGAGAAACCGAGAGAGAGAGCGAGAGAGATAGAGAGAGGAGGTGGTGGTGGTGCACGGTGGTGGTGGTGGTGGGGTGGTGGGGGGGTGGAAAGAGAGAGAGAGAGAGAGGAAGGGGCGCCTATTACAGCGGTCCGGGTACGAACCGCTCTCATACCTGATTTTTTTATTTTTTTTTTATTTTTTCTTTCTGACAGCGGTTCGATTGAACCACTGTCATAGTTTCGGTCTATGACAGCAGTTCGTGGTCGAACCGCTGTCATATATTTTTTATTTTTTTTCTGAAGCACTATGACAGCGGTTCGAACAAACCGCTGTCATATCCGGCACTATGACAACGGTTTGATCAAACCGTTGTCATATTCCGGTACTATGACAGCGATTCGATACGAACCGCTGTCGTATCCCAATTTTTTTGTTTTTTTAATTTTATCTGACAGCGGTTCAGGTAGAACCACTGTAATAGGTCCGAACCGAGAAGCCCTATTACAGCGGTTTTGCAAAACCGCTATAATAGGTGTGCTGTAATAGTATGTTTTTGTAGTAGTGTATCCATCTGAAATAATATCGCACATGTTATTATCACATGAACAAAGATATGTAAATGCTTTGACTTTTTATGTGTCATAATTTGACTCAGTCAATTTAGGAACTTTAGCAAATGCCATGCAAAATTTTAAAGCAACTAGTTTTGAAAAAAGGAACTAAACAAGTTGTTGATATATGTTATTTTTACACTAGTTTTCCCCCGTTTATCGACTTAGTTTTGATTTTTTCCTTGATAATTTGATCACATATGATGCTTTGATCCTTGTCTTCTCATATTTTATAGAATAACATAACATTTGGAGGAAAAGAACAAGGATTGAAGGTAAATCATGCATAAAGATACAAACTGTCTGCGCAGTGAGAGAGTTTATTGAATAGAGTTCTCTACCCATGTCCAAATTACACACTTGATTTACCAATGGAAAGATAAGAGGCAAAGGTACATTTCTTATGTTGAAGACAAAGATCAGATATGTAGGGAAGGAGGTGAAAACGTCATCGGAAGAGACGTCTTACGATGGAGTTTTCTCATTCAGTGACTTGTGAGACAATTTTGTCATCTTTAACGTTTGATTTCGGCCCTAGTGTCTTCTGGAGAGTTGTAGATCTTTGTTTTAGGATTCTACAGCAACTTGAATCAGTGAATTCCGACATCGGTAGAGAAAGTTATGCGAAGTTTACCAAACCTGGCTGGAGCAGCAGGGGACGAACGCCGAGGCGTTCATCCACGAACGCCGCGGCGTTCACATGCAGTAGCCAACGCCGAGGCGTTCAACAAGCGAACGCCGCGGCGTTCGAGGCAGCGGGTTGGTCTATAAATACCCCTTTTAGCCATTTTTTACCCTAACTCACCTTGGATAGCAGCTGCCACACGAAAATAGAGAGAGAGGGAGCTTAGAAGAGAAGATTGAAGGTCAAAACATGGAGAATTCAATAAGGAATCCACATCTCTACAAGAATTAGGGAGTTTTTACATATTTGTTTCTTGAATTTGTTCAAATCTCCTATGACTTGTATGATTTATATTTGCACTTTTGACATGAATATGAGCTAAACTTGTTTGATTGAGGCCATGGATAGGCCATTTATGTTATTTTGATTGTTGATTTGTTGGTGTTTATTGGATTAATTTTGGTTTTAGCTATGTATTCAATATTTGATCTCAATGCTACATTTGCTTGATCACCAAGTGTTTGATAAAATGCCTAGGTTAGAGATCGAGAGATAATAACCTAGGGAAGATATAAACATTGAATACCCTATAGTTAAACCGACTAGAGATAGACTCGGTTTCTTTAGGTGGCTTTCCATTCACGTGGGGAATTCCTAGACCTTAAATGCATCCTCGTTAATCGGGTTTTCATATAGAGATATATAGGAAATCGTTACCAAGGGTAGGGTTGCTATGCCAAGAGATTGGGTGGTACGTACGTTAGGGAATTTCGCCTTAGCTAAATCAATCTAATAATCCAATAGAACCTAAATCACAATCGAAATGCATAATTGGTTGAACCATGTGCCTTGATCGCTTCTCTCTATTGTTTCCTCCCTTTATTTGGTGTGACGTTGCCTTCGTTTATTTTCTAGTATTTATTAATTAGTTAATCAACCTTTCTATCGACCGATTTAACTTAGAATTGAGTAATATAGTAGTCTTGGTACTTAGATTATAGTTGTCCCTGCGGATACGATAACCCCGGACTTAGAAATCCACTTTACTACTTACGCGACCTAGTTCTCTTGCTAGGATTTTGTCGTGTCAAGTTTTTAGCGCCGTTGCCGGGGACAACTATGGTATCTAATATCGAGATTCTCTTATTCATTCTGAGATTAGGTCATTTGCTTTTAATTTTGTTTATTTTTAATTTTTGAAGATATGAGTGCTTATAACTTTCAATGGCCATGTCAGGATATGGATTCATCAATCACCACATCAAGCTCAATGCAAATGGAATCCTATGAGCCCTCCTACCATCCCAGTTGGATAAATCACCCAAGCTCAACATGTCAAAATAACATGATACATCCCGGTTGGATAAATCATCCAAGCTCAACATGGAGTTACAACAATGATGCAATGATACTTTCATCGGGTTTTGACCATGTCGGTAGCCTTCCTTACCAACAACATGATAGTTTTAATCAACAAGAGCTAGAGACGAGGTCTAAAATTGAGGCCTTGGGGAATGAATTTAGTGTATGGGTACAAGCTAGCATAAAGGAGACCGAAGCAAGTTTCGAGGAGTCAGAAGCTCGAAGAAAGGAGTCAGAAGCTCGTAGGAAGGAAGTGGCAAGATTAGTAAATCAAGCAGTCAACTTATGGAAGGAGAGAGCGCCTTGCACCATGGAGAGTAGCACCAAAGAGAATGAGGCATCCCTCAATATAGAAGTTGAACAAGTTTTTGATTTAGAACTACAATGTCTACATCCTATCACTAAAGAAGAACCACCTCCCGAATCCATGTGTGTCAAAATAGAGGCAAAAACAACTGAGCATATACGAATGAAGAAAGAGATTTTTAAATCCATTTCACGACATGGCCAAGAAAGAACATTAAAAATCTTCAAGAACCCAATGCCACCTACCATCATATCCCTTGAATTCTTAAGGGAATCCATCAATCACCGGAGGGATATAGTGGAAGATGGTCAAGTCCAAGTATACAACTTCAATGATTCATCCGAGACATACACCATGAAATCAAGTGATACTACGGATGAGAATGACAAAATCATAGGGTATATAAATCACTTGGAGATTTCACCATTGAGGTTGCCAACGACAAGACTAGGGGAGTTTGAGATAGTCACACACCAATTGTATCCATCAATTGATGATCCCCCTCCTCTAGAATTTACACTTTACTCTTTGCATTTCAATTACATATTTATAGAAGAGAATTTGTGCTCACTTTTGATTATTCCAGGTTTTATGATAAAGATTGGAGGGGATATGCCATTACGCAATTGGAAAAAGCATAAGAAAACTCGTCCCTACAAAGTTGGCATTGCTCCTTACAATCCACCGTGAGCAATGCAAGGAGTCGAGCTAATGACGTTAAACAAGCGCTTCTTGGGAGGCAACCCAAGTTTCTTTTATTGCATTCTTTCTTTTCTTTTGTGCCTTTGTTTTTTTTTTCTCCCCCTTGACTCATTTTAATATGGTTTGCTTTGAGTTTTCTCTCGTTCAGGTTTTGATCACAGTTTGATCCTGGGATATGAGCCCACCACCATGCTCCCCCCGTTTCTCTCCATTTCAGGGTTGTATCGCTTATCCCTCTTACCTTGCATTTATTTCATGAACATTGAGGACAATGTTTAATTTAAGTTTGGGGGTACAACCTTGTTGGTATAGAATTCACGAATTGGTGCACCCTTGCATGAGAGCATAATGCGTTTGAATATCTCTACTCTCTCGAAGTCAAAGTCCCTTATCTGTGGTTAACATGTCATATGTTGTGACTTGAAAGCCCTTTTTAGTCATGCTTATGCAATTTTTTTTGAGGATTTAAAACGTTGGACTTTCAATTTTGTTGACTATGAAGTGTGTATTAATGTTGTAAAGTCATAAAATGATTTAGGCCATCTTTCATTGTTGTTAGCCTTACATTTTGGCCTTCTCTATATTGCATAATCTCTAGACCTTGATTTGAGCCGTATTGATAAGAATGGAGTGTGCTAAGCACACTAGAAACCACCATTCGTCTTTATTTCATAAGCCACGACAACCACCTTCTACCCTAAAAGAAAAACAATGTCTTGCACCTAATCAAGAGAGTTTAGAACTTCATATCATTTGACTTGAATATGGGTAGTCACCTTGTTTTGATTTGAATGTATGTGAGTTAGATAGTGATGTTTTGGCCATGTTGGGATATTTGAGGTTTGAAATATTATGTAAAAAAAGGGGATGAAATGAAAACTTGAGCAATGGGCTAAATAGTCGAGAGAGAGAGATATATGAATAAAAAAAAGAAAAAAAATGTGCTCTTGACTAGGCTTTGATCTTGGCACTCAATTGGATCATTTGGCTTGGAAATCTGTGTACAACCCAATATGAAAAGAAACAAGTTTGGGGGTTGTAAGTTGAAAGGCAAAATAGAATGAAAAAGGGATAAGTGATAAGTGGTGAAAGTTTATATGGTTTATATGAGAATTTAGCTCGATGATTTTGAGTCATAGGCTCTCTTGACTTAGTCACTTTATCCATATCTTCCGGTCCTAGCCATCACCTAGCCTTACATTACAAGCCGGAAAGACCTTTTGATTGTGATTTTTGCACTTTATACACACCGATGAGTTAACGAATATTGAATTGTTTCAATGTATTTACCTTCCAATTGATTTGCATAATCTTTTCTAAAGTGTGCTCTTGACATGAATATGGATGTGGGAGTTCATGATATAGGGATGGAAACTAAGATTTTGTGAGGTTTTCAAATTGTTGAATGTTCAAAGCATCGTGTAGCTTTTCATAATCGTTTTTGAAGGTATAATGCTTGCTCTTATGTGTGTGAATTGGTAAATGAAATTTTCAATCATCATATGTGTGTTTGATTGTATTTGATCGAGGACGATCAATGCTAAGTTTGGGGGTAGTTGATATATGTTATTTTTACACTAGTTTTCTCCCGTTTATCGACTTAGTTTTGATTGTTTCCTTGATAATTTGATCACATATGATGCTTTGATCCTTGTCTTCTCATATTTTATAGAATAACATAACATTTGGAGGAAAAGAACAAGGATTGAAGGTAAATCATACATAAAGATACAAACTGTCTGCGCAGTGAGAGAGTTTATTGAATAGAGTTCTCTACCCATGTCCAAATTACACACTTGATTTACCAATGGAAAGATAAGAGGCAAAGGTACATTTCTAATGTTGAAGACAAAGATCAGATATGTAGGGAAGGAGGTGAAAACGTTATCGGAAGAGACGTCTTACGATGGAGTTTTCTCATTCAGTGACTTGTGAGACAATTTTGTCATCTTTAACGTTTGATTTCGGCCCTAGTGTCTTCTGGAGAGTTGTAGATCTTTGTTTTAGGATTCTACAGCAACTTGAATCAGTGAATTCCGACATCGGTAGAGAAAGTTATGCGAAGTTTACCAAAACTGGCTGGAGCAGCAGGGGACGAACGCCGAGGCGTTCATCCACGAACGCCGCGGCGTTCACATGCAGTAGCCAACGCCGAGGCGTTCAACAAGCGAACGCCGCGGCGTTCGAGGCAGCGGGTTGGTCTATAAATACCCCTTTTAGCCATTTTTTACCCTAACTCACCTTGGATAGCAGCTGCCACACGAAAATAGAGAGAGAGGGAGCTTAGAAGCGAAGATTGAAGGTCAAAACATGGAGAATTCAACAAGGAATCCACATCTCTACAAGAATTAGGGAGTTTTTACATATTTGTTTCTTGAATTTGTTCAAATCTCCTATGACTTGTATGATTTATATTTGCACTTTTGACATGAATATGAGCTAAACTTGTTTGATTGAGGCCATGGATAGGCCATTTGTGTTATTTTGATTGTTGATTTGTTGGTGTTTATTGGATTAATTTTGGTTTTAGCTATGTATTCAATATTTGATCTCAATGCTACATTTGCTTGATCACCAAGTGTTTGATAAAATGCCTAGGTTAGAGATCGAGAGATAATAACCTAGGGAAGATATAAACATTGAATACCCTATAGTTAAACCGACTAGAGATAGACTCGGTTTCTTTAAGTGGCTTTCCATTCACGTGGGGAATTCCTAGACCTTAAATGCATTCTCGTTAATCGGGTTTTCATATAGAGATATATAGGAAATCGTTACCAAGGGTAGGGTTGCTATGCCAAGAGATTGGGTGGTACGTACGTTAGGAATTTCGCCTTAGCTAAATCAATCTAATAATCCAATAGAACTAAATCACAATCGAAATGCATAATTGGTTGAACCATGTGCCTTGATCGCTTCTCTCTATTGTTTCCTCCTTTTATTTGGTGTGACGTTGCCTTCGTTTATTTTCTAGTATTTATTAATTAGTTAATCAACCTTTCTATCGACCGATTTAACTTAGAATTGAGTAATATAGTAGTCTTGGTACTTAGATTATAGTTGTCCCTGCGGATACGATAACCCCGGACTTAGAAATCCACTTTACTACTTACGCGACCTAGTTCTCTTGCTAGGATTTTGTCGTGTCAGTTGTTATGCTTGGAAATTTTAAAATTGCAACTTTAACCGCTCTGATACCATTTGTTGGTCCCAAGTGGCATACGAAAGGGTTTAGAAAGGGGGAGGGGTTGAATAGACCCTGAAGTTTTTTTCGACTTCAAAATGTTTCGTATTAAATTATGGTTGGACGCTTAAAAATGTAGACGCTTGGCTAAGTGTTTACTATAACCAGTTAGGTTGCACAGTGGAATGATTTGAAAGTTTTAGCGTCACAAGATGTATCTTAGTTGCTTAGCGTTTGACTGTGTTTACTTAACAGATTTATGCAATGATATGATAGTAATGAAATTGACTGTAAAGTAAAGAGCACAATATTTATAAGATTCGTTGAGTGGTGTAATCCCAACTGCAACCTTCTTTTCCTCGAACACTTGGAGGCAATCCACTAAGGACTTGTTTGGTTCAAAGGATGGGATTGGAATGATTAAATTGATGATGATGGATTACACTGTTCACTATCAAGGGAGCATGACCAATCAAGCGTTTGTGATGCAGGATTGAAAGTTGGATTAGAACCAACAACTTATCTAGTTTATCTTTATCAAATGTTTGGTTCATGTGACCTAGAGATTGATAAGTAAAATTACACAAATACTCTTGTTTGTTAAAAGAATAGATGAAAAGGTAGTTTTCTCCCAAAGCAGTGGTAGTGTTTAATTTAGAATATACTTACAGTAAGATATTATCGCAAGTCGTCTAATGTAATTTTCCTGTTTTCTTTTGTTTTATTTCCTAAAATTGTAAGAATTTCCTCAATTTTCAAATATTTATGGAAGTTTTATATTTATAAGATCTGATTTTTGGCATCAAAGCATCTCATTAGGAAACCTTTCGATTATTTGTATGAAACATTTTTCTTAACCTTCTGGTTAATTATCAATATGACCACCATGACAATAATTTTTTATTATGCATGCATGGTTTCATTGTTAATCGAGCTGAGTTCAAAGGATATTTAATTGAGTAGAACGCGAGTCGAGCTCGAGTAAAATATTTTATGTATATATGTATTAATTTTTCTACTAATTGAGCCAAGTTTCAAAACTTATTTGCGATTTTTAGTCCGTTTGGAGAAAACGACACAATAACAAAATTAATATAAAGTTATACATAACATCAAAACCAAATAATTCGTCTAGAAAATGAAATGCTACATTAGCTAATGATTAAGTATTGCGAATAATGTAAAGTAAATAGAAAACATTATGGTTAAGGGAGTAGGAAGCTTTCAAATTTATAAAGACACAATAATTTTTAATTAATTAGGGAAAAGGGATTGCTAAACGATATAAAATATTAGAAGGCCAATTGTAATACAAAATCAATATATGTTACTCCTTCTATTCTTTTCTTTTCTAACAAATGATGACAAATTCTCCACTTAACAATTTATTTTATCACTAATTTTTTAGTAAATTGACCCATCACATTGAATAAGAAATTCAATATTAGTTGGAAAAAATTGTGTGACACCTCTAAATTTTTTTAAAATAATTGAAAACGATCACAATTTAAGGCCTTAAATGGGATATTTTAGTCATTTGAAAAGTTTAGGAATCCATTCTCACTAATTAATTGAAAATTATTGTCTTTATTAATTTAAAAACTTCCTATTCACTTAACAATAATTTTCCTAAGTAAATAATATAAAATCAACCTTTTCGGAAAATAATATAAAATAAATATAATTTTTTGAATATAATATCAAGTCAATGAATGGTTGAATATATGAGATTTTTATTAGTTGCAAGAATAATATTGTCTTTGCCAACAAATTTTAAGGGGTACAAAAGTCAACCAATTTTTTTGGTTTACCACCATGAGGGTGGGATTATTTAATCTCACCCTTTTGTTGAGGATAAGTTATCCAAAGAATTCAGGATATATTCTCGGGCCTCACATCAATACAGGGCTTCTGACACTGAAACCAATCGTTTGATAAACCTGGACTATTTAGTCTAGACAGGCTAATCAAGGAAACCAAACAAGTCCTAAAATGATTCTCAAAGAATCACACAGAATCTTCTACAAATTAGAGAGAGATGGATATTGATGACTTGAGCTCCTTGGTCACACAGATTTTTGCTCCAAGACACTTCTATCCACTTGCTTCTTTCACGCAGAAATATTGCAAGTATCCAACTTCGACTTCACACAGATCGCGAAGCTTGGATAGGGGTTTTTCAAACAGCTTGTTTGATTTTGAAAAAGTTCAAACAACTTGGAATATCTCAATAGTAATGTAGGTTTCTTCGAAAAGAATGTTTGAGATATTGGTTGACTGTCTCAGAAATTGAAGAAAAGCAAAGAGAATGTTTGCTTAAATATTCTGGCTTTTCTGAGAGTTTGAGTACTTGAGACTTCAATACAACAGGAATTTGGCTTGTAACTTGATGGATTGAATAAAGTGTTTGTTTGACACATGCACAGGCGCGTGCCTCTCACTTCGGCGAGTGAACAACTTTTGTCCTTTTCCTGAAAATCTGCTGCACAAAAGTAGGTGCTGCAGTCTCTGAATAGTTGACAGTCCAATAGGGTGGCTTCTCTGTGCGTCCTAGATTGCTTATCACATTTAATGCTCTTATCAGCATTTAATGCATTTGAATTAAATGTCCGTTGACAATTAATGATCTGAGAATATTTGCATTAAAACTCCTTCTGGACTTAGGAATAAATTCAGGTGAATGTTTGTTATTGATAGACGCTCATTCAATCACTGAATTATCCTGGTCCTATTCAATACTTGGACGCTTGGATTCTTCATTCAGACTTCAGACGCTTGAGTCTTCAAACTTAACTATTAATAAGCTCACTCAGAAATTGTCAGACGCTCAGTCTAAAACTACTTAGCCTAATAGACTAAAATGAAAAGAAATAAAGCCTATTACAAATCTAACGCTCAAAGCTTATACATGATTTCTAATCAAATCAAACTTACATATTTTGGGGTCTATCATAGAATCCTAATTGTCATCATCAAAATATCCAATAAGAAATTTCCTAACAAAAATCGAAGATGAAACCACCATGGGCATATTTATTCCGCTGCATTTTTACCCTCATAACCCAACAGTGGTATCAGAGGCAATCTCTAATTTTTCGTACTTAGCCAATTACGTGTTTCACGTGCTTTTCGTGTTTCTTGAAGCATGCTAAATATGATCGTTATTTATGATTTGAAGCTTTGTTTTTTTGCATTTTTTCTTGGATATTGTTGCATGATAATATGGTGAATCGAGAAAAATTGAACAGGTGAGAAAAATGGGGGCACGAAGGTGCCCCATCGTGTGGGCCACTGCCGGTGCATGTTGTGCGCGCACAACGTGCGCATTAGTTGACCATCGGTTGCCCGATGCGAGGCTTATGGTCGTACGCTGGGTGCATAGCCAGCAGCCCGTCCAGTGCATGGCCATGTAGTCCGGTCGGGTCTCTGACGGACCAAAAACGGGTCAGGCTGTTACGACATGGATCTAATTTTTGATAATTGAGTTTGGGCTATTTTAATTATCTGGGTGGGTCAAAAGGATGATGACCCACCTTTAATTAAATAAGTCCAAATTAGTTTTAATAAAAAATGGACATTCGATGAATTTGTTTTGGACCAAATTCATTAAATTTAAATGGGCCAGAAGGATGGTGATTTAACTTTGATGAAATCAACCCCAAATAGTATTTATTGAATTATTAATTATTTGAATAAAAAATTAACTAATTATTCTTGGAGGATTTTTAATTAATTAATTTATTTAAATAATAATTTTCTCACAAGAAGGCTTTATATTGTAAATATGAATAAAATTTAGTATTTTATATATTTAATGATTTAGTTGGACCAATTAAAGATAGACATATAAAATTTAAAATTTTATATGTTTAAGTAAATTAGTTACACTAATTGATTTTGATTAAACATATTAAATGTATAAAATTTGAAATTTTATGAAAAAAATAATTAGATGGACTAATTAATTATAGAATTAATCACCAACATAATTGCTTTATTTTATGCGAGCACGCATTATCAGATAGTGACACTATTCATGGGCTTAGGTTTCTTTGTGGATGTATTTCTTTTTTCATAGGTAATAAGTTTTAAGCCCCTTTTAGTTTTTTTTTTTATAGTTTATATATAGGGTGTTATCATTCTTATGTAATAGCTAGAATTAGAATAGGTCTTGAAGAAGAAGACGATCCAAAAGGAAAGGTGCTTGGAGCCCCAGAAGAGTAGTTTAGTTTTTTCTTTTTCCCTTTTGATGGCCCATTGGCTTAGGTCCTCTAGAAAAACCATTGCTTTATGATGCAAGTTTCATTAGTTGTATGTTTTATGTATAATCCTATCCGGCGCTATAAAAGTTGTTACTGTGCAAAGTGAGACGTAAATCAAAGTTTAGAACTCAATTCTTCAAACCTAAATTTGTACTAAGTTAGTAAAGGCCACTAGACGTCCTCTCCCTCCACTAAACTTAATAAGATTTAGAATTACGTCTAATATATGGCGTCGTCCCTGTAAGTAGGGGTCATGTATTTGGCCCTAATTTTGAAATTTTATAAAGTGCATTGGATGCCTTAATTGAAACATAATTCACCTCATATATCGTTAAAGGGTTGCAAGGTGAAATTCAAATGTTAGAATAAAAGGTGTTAGTGGGAATGAATTTAGATAATCCACAAACCTATATATCGTTAAATGGTTGCGGTTTTGATGGATTATTGGAAAAGAAGATTGAACCATCTATTGGTTAGATTGATGTTGGACATCACTTTACTCAAATAGTGGACTAAATATTGTTAAAGGGTTGTCATCCACTATATTGATTAAAGAAATCAATCTCCACTATGAAGTAATGGACAACAATCTTTTTCAATTTCTACAGTGGGAGTGTAGATCTCGAAAAATGTAGTGGGAGCCAAGTTTTGAATCGAAGTCCTTGATTTAACTTGGTTAAAGTTTAAATTACAATCATCTAATCAAATCTAGTGTATTTTCTACAGTTATTTGTTGTTTTTATCTCTCTCAAACAATATGACTCCCAAACCACTATCAAATTTAATGGAGAATACCATTCTTACTGGACCCAATTATGTAGAGTGGATGACAAAATTAAGGATGGTCATTAGTAGTGAATCCATTGATTATGTATTTGAAATTGGTCGTCCTTCCATTCCTAGAAGAATCGAGGGCAATGAAATTCGCCTAGCTCAATGGGATTGGTAATGTGACAACCATAGAGCAAGGGTGTACATCTTAAGCTCCGTGTGCATTGAGTTGCAAAGATCCCACGATAGGATGGATAATGCAAGAGACATTATCCTTTACTTGGATGAATTATTTGAAGTACGTGGTAAGACCGCCAGATATTTCCTATTAAGAGATCTCTTCAGAACTAAGATGACTGAAGATGAGGATGTGGAAGAACATGTTTTCAAAATGATGACCATGATAGAAAAACTTAAAGCTTTGAACTTCTACATGGATCATTTGTTCGGAATCCTGTCGGCGAAAAAATAAAAACAAATCTGGATTCCCAAACCAAGATCAATTCGTGGCTTTCGTCGATTTTACTCAAGAAAAAGATGAATACAAAAAACTTACCTTTTTCGCGCATTCAATCTTTAATCCTCACTAATCTTCAATCTTCTACAACAGTTCAAGTGTACCATCTCCAGATCATCATGTAGGAACGAACTCTGGGAAATCTCCGACTCCATCTCCATAGGCGGCTAGCAAGAGAGAGTGGAAAAGAATTTATTTTTTCTGTATTGTATTTCTGGTTGAGGAACTGAGTTATGAATTCTCTTAACTGTGTTCTTTGGCTTGTGTTGAAAGATTAAATAACGCCTTCAACTTAAGCCCACCGGATCACATACACACGCCCATATGGGCTCATTGGACAATTAATTGGGCTATGTTGACCAAGTCAACTTAGTCTAATTAATTTAATCAATTAATATTTAATCCAATTAAATATATATTGATTAAATGAATATTAATGAATTAAATAAATAATCATTTAATATTATGGTTTAAATATTTAATTAACCCAGTCAATAAAATAGTCAAACTTATTAATTTAATTTTCCATTGTTTAATCCAATTAAACAACCAATTAAATTAATTTGTCCATTTAATTAATTTATCCTTCCAAAGACAAATTACCAAAATGCCCTCCAAATATAAAACTTGATTTTGCCGTCAATTCCTTTATAGTTTGACTCTCTAAGTTTCTCTCGACTGGCAATGGGAGGATACCAAAGGATGTGGGTGACACCTAGCCAGGACCGTGGCCCCACATCGTAGCCAAACCGAGTACGAAATGACTATGTCATTATGAACCTCTAGATTATGAATACCATATGAGTATAAGCCCTTCATTGACGTATCGCGATCGAGTGAGATTCATGGGATATGTCAAACTCACAGGAGTTGATGCTATGCTTAAGAATCATAGTAATATGAGATTACTAAACACCAGTTAGTTCATCAGCTCTGGCTAGAGACTTTCAATCTCATTTACCTATGATCGCATAGGATACTTCTCGTTTACTTTCGAGACAGTGAATTCCTTCTTGACAATCACCTCACATGCTACTTGTCCATTGGAACGCATTTTGAGTTCGACCCCATCTTTCAATGGGTGAATTGGGCCTAACTACTCTAGTGACAGAATCCAACGTCACAAGCACACTGTGACCATGACTCCACAAGTCTAAGGCTCACACATACCTTCATAATCAGTAATCCAATCATTGACAGTCACTAAGTAAAAACTTATGTGATCAGATTAGAACGAGTCGTGTTCGAATACACTAATCCCATCAATGTATCTATGACACAAACTCCCATTATCCCATAGTGTTTGACTGACACTCCTTTGTCAGAGCATGTGTCATACACGTTCATACGAATCTCAACGCCCAATTGAGATTTTCCGTCTTGCGAACCATTTAAGTGATCCAAGTATCAAACCCTTGCAGTGCTCATCTCCTTAATTACTATAAAGAGTGTGAAGGTTTGCCTTGACACACATGGACTAATTGTTTACTTAAGACTTATAGATCCCATCAACAATTATACGAACAACATACTATTGCCTTTATATTAATTAGAGGTTGCACAATATAAACTCGTGCCGCATATTCTAACTCCTCGTTGGCATCGAGGGAACATTCCCAACAATCTCGCACTTGCACTCAATGTCAATCGCTATGGTATCAAATACCTATCTTCTAAAAGATGTCGCTCTATCACCACCTGTGATATTGGGCCAGTGAATGGGTTAAGCATTTAATCAACTGAGATTATTTTCTACAAGTCTTCATCGCCCTTTCCAACGATCTCTCAAGAGATATTGTATCTCTCATCATTTGTCTGGATTTGTGAGACCTAGTTTGCTTTCATACGCGTGAACTTTTTTTCATCACAGTAAAGTGACAACGCAAGCTTTGCGCTAAGGACCAATAGATGTTCTACCACAAACTTTAGATCCAAACTGTTTCCTTCAACAGCCTCCAAGGCTTCAAGGTAATTTCATATTCATTCTCAGTAGTGGAGTATTTTACTTGGAACCTTATGAAGTTACTACTCTACAATTGAGGGTGAATACTAACCCAAAGTGGAATTTTAATCTTCTTTGTCAGACTCAAGGTCCGAGTAAGTATAAAACTTCTACTATCAGTTCTCCATAGGCATAGACAAAGGATGTATCCTAAGTTCTTCTCAAGTACTTCATGATATAGTTTATGTGTACCGATTGTTCTTCCTCACTAGGCAAGAGCCCTTTCTCAGATCTTCTATCCTAAATTACTTTAGGATTTATTCTAAGTAAAGGGCTTGGGAGGGGCCCATCATCCTATTCGATATATCTCCATAGACACAAATTATAAGGATGAAGATGGCTTTTCCCAAGTCTTTCATGGAGAATATGCTCGATGTTTATGTCTTGACATAGTCAATGAGCCCACATCATTTCTCATAATTAGAGCATTCTCTACATATAGCACAAGAAATGATATCTCGCTCCTACTGACCTTATTGCACATAGATGGTCTCTCTTCGTTTTGATGATATCATAATTATTCTGTCATCAAAGTGAAGATTCTAACTTCGTGAGGTTCGCTTAAATTCATAAATGGATTCATACAGCATGTAGACCTTCTGAGAATCGACCTCAAATGTGAAACTCTTGGGCTATTCGAAATGGGTGTCCTTCTAGAGGTATCCATTTAGGAACGAGTCTTTACATCTACGTGCCAGATTTTCAGAATATTGGTGTGTTGTTATCGAAAGTAAGATTCTAATGGATTTGATTGTAGTTGTGGCAAAGGGGCTTCCTCATAGTCAATGCCCTTCTTTTGACTATACCATTTCGTCATCAGTCTGGTCTTGCCATTCGAATCAATCTTTCTCTTATAGATGTATTCGCCTCTAATGGGTACAAAACTCTTGGGGCAATCTACCAAAGTCTAGGATTGATTCAAAGACATCTAATCCATCTTCACTTTCATAACCTCGACACCTTCTCGTAGAGTTCATAACCACCATCGATTTGTCATGGTAGAGGGATTGTATCCTTGGTTCTCCTCTGCTACATCATTCATCTTATGTTTTCTTTGTAGCAGACAACTACTTCTCTCATGCGGCTGAGATACTCTACCAGATCAATCGTTGGTGGTTGTGTTTTAACGGGCTTAGTTTGGTTCCTTGAAATAGTAGAGTCCTAAGATGTTTTGTTTTATTCTCTTAGAATATTCTTTCCACCTTCTCCAATTTCTTGAACGATCTTATCTTCGAGACAATAGACCTCTAAGGCCATAATGATCCCTTGATCATCATGTAGGTAAAAAGAGTTCTCCAACTGAATCCTTGGGATAACAAACAAAATGTCCTTTTAAGGACCGAGCCTCTAGATTCTTTAGCTTTATCTTTTCTACATAGGTTGAGAATTCCCATAACTTCACGTGTGTAAGATCAGGCTTCCACTGGCGCCACATTTGATATGGTGCCTTAGGAATGAATTTGGATGGACATCTATTTAAGATGAACCTATGAGTAGCGCAAGACTAACTGTGAATTGGGTAATTCTATGTAGTTTAGCATAGAATGAGTCATGTCCAACGATGTCTCGTTCTTGCTTACTACTACCCTATTCATTTATAGAGTCACTGGAAGTCTCAACTGTGAAACTATGTTACGTTCTTTTGGAACGGGTCAAATTAGGAAATGATACACTTGATATTACAATCCAATTGCAATGTCTTAATATGATACCATATATTCAACCATAGACGTCAGTACGCACGAACTTTAGAACTTGAGTGGCCCTTTTAATATGTTCCCTGTGAAAGGAAATTTGGTCATCGTGCCTATGAGATAAGATTCTTAAGTTTGGATAGGGATTCAATCCCAATGGGCTTGTACCCCCGCATTTCTCCTAACTAATGAATATTATGCTCGTAAGGCATGACCTAATCTTAGGTTCCAAACAATTCCTCTAGTTTGTTTCTAGCATACTACGTTCTCTAGTTTATGTGTTCACAGTATACTAATTCCGAACTTTCATCTCGTGTTAACAATTTTAGTAAGGATGTATTGTTCCTACACTTATTTCCAAAATAAATGCCATGAAAGTTATTATCTGACTTAAAGAAGCATCATTTCTTGACCAAGTCAGAAAATGATAACTTTCGTAATGTCATTTGATAAAACTAATCAATCATCCAAACGTGTTCAGAATTATAAAAGAACAGAGGTGGATTATATTTGGATACACCCGACACCATGTCTGGTTCCAATATTGATCACCTCTTAATTTTTCAGCTTTTGTACTTCTTTTTAATTCTTCAATCATGAGCACTAGTTCTAGAATGTAGAATACAAAAAGTTGAGAAAACCGGTCATAGAACAGTTGTTTCCAAAACACATGGTTCTATGTCCAGTGCGCCTCGTAGTTAATCCCTACTCATCATCTCATTCTTAGACTTGAGTAATGCTTGCTTCAAGCATACAATTCAACGACTCTAAACTGAGGACTTTCCTCAGGTTTCTAAGTCTGTTGATTTGGTTAGACTAGCACAGGCAAAATTCTCGAGCATAATTTTAAACGGGTTAATTTCTAAGAGAGATATAAATTAAACACAAAAAATTAGGATGTTTATATTGTACACAAGTAAAACTAGGACTTTAATTTTACTTGGCTCCCACTACATTTTTCGAAACATCACACTCCCACTGCAACTTTCGGAAATCTCGTTGGATAGATTTAGTAATGAGTATTGAGTTCTTCAAATAATCCAGTGGGTTGCAACCTAACCGATTTCTGACCCACTAATTATTCAAAGTGGCGTCGTACACCATTTTATCCAATAAATGATTCAATACCTTTCCCCATAATTCACAAAGCCGCAACCTAACCGATTTCTAAGCCTGTGAATTACCCGAGTTCATCCCACTAACTCCTTTAATCTAAAATTTGAATTTCACCTTGCAACCTAACCCGTTTCTGGGGTGAAATATGCTTCGACTAAGGCATCCCATGCACTTAACAAAACTTCAAACTATTTCCAAATGCATAACCCCCATAACTGGGAAGTATTGCATACTAGTCGTAATTTTAATTTCATTAAGCTTAGTTGAGGGAGAGGATGTCCCACATCCTTTACTAACTCGGTATTATTTAATTTGAGAGAATTTTAAATATTTTAATCAAGGTCTCACAATGTATATTAACTCTTAACATGCTAACATGCACATAAAGCGTAGAGAAAATCTAGCAATTCTACTATTACACATTTTATGGACTATTTAGATCGGCCCAAGCCAATGGGATATAACAAGTATTTAAACATAAAAGCGCACACGCGATAAGAGCATAAAATAAATTTAATTTTTTTATGTTAATAGAATCCAATTTGATTATTACAAAATTAAATCCCATTCAATTTTGTCACCAAGACTAAATCCTATTTAATCAAAGTGAAATTAAACCCAATTTAATTTTATGCGATCGAAAAATCTATATCATAATCAATTAAATCTAATTTTGTTAATAGCAAAACTAAATTTAATTACGATAATTATATCCAATTTATTCTTCATGGAATTAAATCCAATTCAATTTCCATAAAAAATTAAGACTAATTTAATCAAAGTGATATTAAATCTATCTGAAAATAATTCTTACTTAATTTCAATGGGACGATTAAATCAGCTTTAATCTTAGTGGAATTAAGTACTACTTATTTTCCATGAAAAAGATTAAACCTATTTCAACCATTGTGAAAATGAGTCTCACATAATTTCAAAAATGATTAAATCCATTTTGATCTTAGTGAAATTAAGTCCCACTCAATTTCTATGAAAATATTAAATTAATTTCTGTTGGTCCCAAATAACCAAATAGGTTTAAGCGTTCACTTCTTTGATCAGTGTTAGCACAGCGGAATGATTTTTTTGGTCTTCTCTTTTAAAAGCTTTAGCGTCACAAACAGTTCCTTAGTTGCTTAGTGTTCACTTGAGTTTTACTTAACAGATTTATGCAATGATATAACAATAGTCGTCCATGCCCTTGATTTGTTCCAAAGTGACACTGCCCAATGCCTCACCCTCATTTGGGAGATTGAAGTTCTTGGCACTGGAGGCAGTAGTCAATACGAATTCCTTGGGAGGCTCCTTCTTGGATAGAGGAATTAGACAAGAGATAGACTTCCTGTCTGCGGATAGTTTAGCAGTCTTCCAGAAGGTGTCGACTTCCATCGGAAATATATAGGAGTACTGTGTTAAATATGTTTTAAGCCCACCCTTGGTTACTGTAACATCCTATATTTTCGGCTCCTAATTCTATAAGCTAAGGTATGAGATATAATTCTCGTTAATTAAATTTCGTGATTTATTTGATTTGATTGTCTTCTTAGACTAAAGTGAATTAGGTGATATATATGTGGTTTACTCGATCTTGTGGATATTCTTTGACAATAAAATTTTGGTAGGCTTACTTGATTTCGGGCAAAGAAAAGATTCTTCAAAACCTTGAGGATCAAAGTGAAATTATTATAAAGGAAAAGGACCAATATTTGGTGGGCATATATTAGGTAGATTATACATTTTATGACTGAATTGGAAGGTGGATATCAAGTCTAGTGGACTGAACTGCAAGTTTCATAAAAGTTTGGGGTCAAATTGTGAAACAAAAAAAGTACAAGGACCAAATTGTAATTTTGGAGGAAACACTTGCTTTTGTCTTCGTAACTTAGCTGCATTATTTACACCTCACTTTCCCTTGTATTATAGATAATGCAGCTGCAATATATATATATATATATATATATATATATATATATATATCTAGCTAATAATATTATACTCACCACCTCATCTTGCACCTCTTCATCTCATGCTTACACCTAACCCCTTGATGCCTTCTTTAACCAAAACCTCATCACTCATTCCCTGAATATAGAGCCTGCCCACCTCTTGACTTCAGCATTAGAGTGAGTCTTTTGGAAAGAAAAACGCAGAAACATACAAGTCATCTCCTTCAACCTTAAAGGAAAAGGAAAAAACGCAGGCTGCGCAGTGTTGGGAGTTTGCACATTTGAAGGGTCAAATGATATCCAAATTGAGTGTAATCGGTCTTAATATCTTCCTATGAGGATAATATAAAACATTCTGGAAATAAATTTTACTTTACGCTACTTCGAAATCCAGAAAAATCCCCAAACCAGAAGCTGCTGCAGAATGCCATTCATACTTGCTTGTGTGGAAGTTTAAAACATAATTTGTTGTAATTTCTTCAAGTGGAATAGGTAAATCACCTTTACCTCTGTAAGTATATGTTTTTACTGAGTTATTGAAAGTTATTATGGAATTATACCTTGACTTGTGCAATTGGGAGTTCAATTGGATCTTGCATGAGGTGATTGTGAATGTTGGGTTGAAATTATGGTTGCATGTGTGAATAGGTGTAGGATCTGACTAAATTCTTGTATATCCATGGATATATTTGTATTTCAAGTTTCATTGGGTAATTGAGTGTCAAATTAATAAGTTTCTAAAAAGTATCTAGGACATGCATGTTGGTTTTTACATCAAAGTAAGAAGTACGGAAATTTCAGCTTCTGACTTTGATATTGAAATCTGTATTTTAAGGAATCAAACTTAATAAGTTGATGATGTTAAATTTTTTATATCATCGTGGTTATGTTTATAACGTCTCTGCAAAATTTGGTGAGTATTGGAGGTTTGTGGATGTTTCTAAAAATCGTTGAGTAAACCTGCCAGACTGTTTGACGAGATTTTGAAAAGTTTCTGTTTTAAGCTTCTTTTCCATGCTTAAGGATTTTATTTAGTTCCCAAAGATTTACTGTAAATTTATATAGGTGTTTTGAGTGTTTTCAAAAAATTTGGAAATTTTTCAAGGAACAGGAGAGTTTATAAAAATATTGGAAAACCAGACTAGCTGTCCAGGAAAAACGTTTTCATGCAGCCATATTCTGATGACCAAATCACCAACCTAAACATGTCAATTAATTCTAAAAATATTATGGCATGTTATGCAATCTGATTCCCCTGTTACTGTGAAATTTGAGAGTAAAATGATACTTTGAGTATTTATGAAGATTTTTATAGTGAAGTTGCGCCGGTAAGTAGCTTGAGGCTTATTAAAACTAGAGTATCTATACACCTACAATAACCTACTAGTTTTGGTTAAGTTATATGTACCTTAGTTAGAAATTATGATAGTGTATTTGACTAGCAGGATATGTTCGTGGTCCAAACAAGACATGGGGCGATGACGACGGGTTGTATCTGTGAGGATTTCTATTTTCCTTGACACTTTTTAATTGGTTTACCTAATTTTTATTCCCTTGTTTCGTTCCGCAACTATCTTATCGATATCTTGATGATTGCTTATTGATGAATGTAAATTCTTAAGTGTACCGCTCCAGTCAATATCTCGTGATTCTCAATGTTATCGTTTTCATGTCTATGGTACATGTTTTGTCTCGAAATGGTCTTCGGTCTAATCGTTGTCAATTCCCGTGAGTCTTATCATATGAATATCGAATCAATATCTTTCTTAACATGTTGAAACCATTGTATTCCTTGGTTCTATTCTGTCGGCTAAAGGAGCTAAGTGCTATGCGGGACAAAGTGCCACGTGACGGCGGGGGCCACCTCTTGAACCCGTAGGAGCCACCACTAGAATCCTAATGTCCGGCATCCATCCGCGATATGTTCTTTTCTTGTTCTAAAGCTTTGATTCTCAAAGGCAGAGTGAAGGGAGCTAAGTGCTATGCGGGACAAAGTGCCACGCGACAGTGGGGGCCACCTCTTGAGCCCGTAGGAGCCACCTCTAGAATCCCGACACCTGAAAGTTTCGCAGATTGAAGGGAGCTAAGTGCTATACGGGACAAAGTGCCACGCGACGGCGGGGGCCACCTCTTGAACCCGTAGGAGCCACCACTAGAATCCTGACACTTGCAAGTCTCAAAGAGTGGGAAGTCTCCCGCTGGTATGGGACAGTTGGGAGACGGAACACAATCGTGACATGAATCTAAAGTATATGAGTTATTCATTCTGGTTTCGTTATATGTTTCATGATGTTCATCATTCGGACTGTTTATTTTCTTTAATGATTCGCTCGATACGTGTGATTTTGTTTCTTTCGTAATCTTCCGTTGCAGATTCCATTTTAAAGATAAAGGTAAAGCAAACCGTTTGCCTACCTCACTGAGTCATTGGGACTCACCCCTCCTTCTTTCTTCCTTTCAGATAAGCTTAGTATGTCGGATACGAAGGGAGAAATTAGGAGTAAAGGAAGCATTGGTTCGTTGCTATTAGAGGTAGTTATGTTTTGGGATGAATGATTGGGTATGTATATGTTTTGGCTTGGAGACTTGTAATTGATAGAGTTGTTGTTGAATTGTATAAGACTGATGAAGGATGTATTGTTGGTTTAATTGGAATAAAAATTTTAGTTTCAGCAAATGAAGTATAGGTATACTTCTGATGCTTAGCGCTGACTCGAGAAAGGACGGTTTCCTAGATCAAGCTAGTGTTGCGGTGTGGCGGGCCACCAGGTGGTCGGTGGGCACAACAGTTAGTGGTATCAGAGCATGGGTTAGTACCCACGCTACAATAGGTTAAGACCTTTGGATTATGGTATGGAGTGGTGATCAATTGAATTTAAACGATGAAGTGTTGAAGATGTATACGGTTGGAGAACAAGATTAGATATACAAATGGGAGGGTGAAATAAGGTGGATATAAGATAAGACAGTCTCATCAAAGTTGATATTGAGGATGATATTAGTGCTTCCTCAGAATTACCAGTTGTATGCTCGAAAAATTTCATCTCCTAAATTACCTCTTTTGGATGTTTAGACAACTCCTGTTACCCTAGGCAATATTAAGATAGGTTCCTCGGTCTGACATAACGTAACGATATCTTACGTAAAGAAACCGAGTGTGTTCGACGAAAAATGACACGTGCCACTCATATCCACAGCAATCAGTTCCATGAGGTGAATAAGGATATGTAGGTGTTGGCTAGGAGATCTAGCAATACGATATCTCAGGAATGCAGTTCGAACAAAGCTTCATCGTGATGTGAAAGCCACAACTACATGGAGATAGGAATAAACATGTTTGCTGGTACAAGCAAGGATGTATTTGAAGATCCCACTAAGTATAAAGTTTTGTGAAGGAAGATCCTAGCATTGGAGACGAGAACAAGTTGATGCATATAGATGATATATTGTACTGGGAACTCGAAGAGATGTGCAAATGAGATCATGTACGAACCGAAACAAGTAAGATCTTATTTCCCCCAAACCAAGTCAAGTTCTTTACTATTGACAATTGACGTTTTTGAAACTTTTTCCGATTATAATTGTTAGAGTTAGTGCCCGGCGCACCAATTATTGGGCGCCATTCTTTGTAATAGTAACTCTAGAGTTGAACAATCGTTTTCTTATAAATAAAGTCAATCTTTTTTATATGTGTGGCATGTCTTTATTCTTAAATTAGTTTTTACTTTGGTTTAGAATAAAGTCCCGAATGATCACACATAGCTATGGGACATCATTGCACATTGGGTGTGGCAATGATGGAATATGTCTCGAAGGCTGTGATCTTTAAACATTGTTCCAAGTCAAGAAAGGGTTCATCGAGATAATGGGATATCGATGCAACCCAAAAGACTTGCTCATATGATGCATACTCTGGGAGAAGTGTATCTCGTTCCATAGATACTGGCATGGTGAAAGCCAATGCATATATGAGGGTTGCCATTGTAGTAATGGGCGAACTGAATAACCCCATGGAAGTTCCTAAAATGGATCCCCAGTCGAATGTGGAACTTCCAGTGGTCTTGTAGTATAAGAGTAATCCTTATGGACCTAAGATTCCATTGGATGTCTTATGCGTAACCGCGCATGTTCTTGATTTGTTACATGATCACTTTAGATAATCAAATATGGGCAAACTCAGACATGCACGTCTTACGTAATAAGGCACGTAAGAATCGAGAGGAATCTATCTCTGACATTAGCCAGTCGGTGAATCTCCTATGGTTACATAGTGAATCAACTTAAAGAATCTTCGGCCGAAGTATGATATCTAAAGAGGCGTGGACTTCGTCGTTTAGATAGTCGAAGTCGATTTCACATAACGTGGGAAACATAGTATTGAATTAATACAGCTTCGACCTTAGCCACTGCTCTAGATTCAATCGGGAGATTAGATAGAGAGATCTTACTTATACAAGGATCAAGATCGCAAAAGGCGTATCTTTACTTTCGTTTTATCTAGGTCTTCAGGACCCTATGCTAGGTGGGCAACCGCGATTTGTAAGTGTCGAGAATTAGCTTGGTGACTAATTTGAGGCGCAATTAAATCAAAGGATTGATTTAATCTAGTACTTTCCATTTTAGGAAAGTACACTAGCATTGTGGGAAGGTGTACTTACTACTAGATAGAAACGAGCCTAAGGGGTCACACACTAACTCGAGAGAGTCACTGCTTGAATAGATGTGATTAATCAATTTCGAGGAAATTGAGGGAATTAGGAAAGTGTAGTACTTTCCTAATATGGAATATAAGTTAATTGAAGGATTCAATTAATTTTACTCTTTTAATTAATCTTGTAGACTTAATTAAATTAATGGACCTAGTAGAGTCCAAGTATTTTATTTAATTGGGTAGAGCCCAAATTAAATAAATAAATGTTGAAATTAATTGGTTGGATTTAATTTGACTTATATTTAATTAATGGGTCGAGCCTATAATTAAATTGACAAGTCAAAATTAAATCCTAAATCCAATTGACTTGTGATTGACCGATTTTATGAGTTAAACAAGGGAAGGGGGTGTCTTTTTTATGTGGTGGAGGAGGAAAAGAGGTTTTCCCTCCTCCAAGTCTTCATTGGATGAGGATTACTAGAGAGTTTAGGAGAAAGGAAGTTTCCTTTTCTTAATTGGACTCTAGGTAACCTTCACCTTTAAATAAGAGACGAAGAAGACTAAAATAATTAATGAAGAATTGCTGGAAAATCCGCCCCCATCCCTAGACCTAAAAATCGGTCACCACTCTCCCTCCCTTTCCAATAAGACGTCGTTCTATTCATGTGTTGAATTAAACGACTTAGAAAATATTCCTATCATTCACATAATCAAGCCTAAGTTAAGCTTAGAATCGTTTTGTTGTCTAGCACGCAAGGCAAGATGATTGGTGACTTGAACGAGGTGTGGATACATCTTAGAGGTGCGACGCTTGGAGCCCTCTAAACCGGGAGATACGAAAAGACGACGGGCAATTTCTCACCCAAGGAAAATTGTGTGGATTTGCACCACAGGGTTGCTGAGATCCAAAGTACGAGGTGAAGCGAAATTTTCGAAAGGTATAATTTCGCTTACCTCCTTATCAAATTGGATCGAACCAATTCCATATTCCTGTTTTCGGGTGGTTGTACGTTTACTTTTGTGAAATTTTCATTTCCGCTGCCACGAGCCACCCGAGGGAATGAGTCAACCCAACAGTGGTATCAGAGCCATGGTTTGGCTAGATCGAATTTTTGTGTGATTATGCATGTTTGTTTTTACGTTTTAAATTGTAAAATCGAAAGCATGATAATTTATATGTTCATTGTTAGACTAGGATTGATTTTGATTTGGGATGCTGTTTGGTTTTTATGATTTTAAAGTTTAACATTCATTGGTTTTAAAAATCATGAAATCTGAAATTTGGGTATATGATTGTTTTCGAAGGTTTTGATCTAGTTTTATGAAATCACCTTTGGTGGGGTGTTGTGAGATGATTGAACCCAAGGTTTAATCATCAAGTAATAAAAATCAGACCTTAGGAAAATTCAGATTCGTTAATCGAAACTCGAAAGAATCACGAACGTGCGAAAAACTGATTTGAAAATCGCAAACAGCAACAGCCGCTGCACGCGGAGCCCAGGCGTGGGGTAACCCACGCCCAGGCGCGCATATGACCACGCCCAGGAGTAGGTCAGACCACACCTAGGCGTGGGTCAGACCACGCCAACAGAAAGTTATATAAAAAATAATAATTTTTTTTCCTTTCTTCGTACTTTCTGGAGGTTGGTGACCCAAAGACCTTACCTATGATGTTTTAGACTTGTAAACTCTAAGAAAGATTTTAGAAATCAGTATCGAACTTATCCCAATGATATTTGCAATCTAGTTTGAATGATGAATGGGTAAAATTTACTTTATCTCGCATATATGTTTGTTGCTTGGAATGTTTATGTGATAAAAGGATGAACCACAAGCCTAGTCGTAGTGTTGGTTTTCTATGTATGTAATTATTCTAGAGTTGTAAATAATAGCCGGTTCGGCTCTTTACTTTTCCGTATAGTAGATTAGTAGTTTTTGGTATTCTATGTAATCGAAGACGGAGCCAAGACTTGAAGACTTGTATGCTAAGACGATACCATTGTAATAGTCTAGGCAGGTTTTTTATTTTTTCTAGAATGTCCAAACCCACTTTGGCTCGAGTGGGTTACTAGGTTAGGGCTCGAGGTGGTTCATCCTCATTTTTACCACTTTGTGGATGTTTTACTTATCTGTCTATGATGATTATGTGATGTAATGCATGCATAGGATAGATAATTAAAACAAGATAATTAAATCTGATGAGACCCCCCAATAAGCATGTTATAATTCCCTCCTGCGAAAATATTAGGCTTACGTGATAGTAAGAATGGAATTCTATTGTCATGCCTTCCATCATAAGTATTCACCATGTGAAACGCCGCTAAAGGTTCAATCTTTTTGCTCAGAAAATGGGGTGGATTGGATCCGAGGTAGGTTGTGAGTGTTTACTAAGCACTACGGTGCCCCGTGGAAATCGGTTGGTTTCATTGCTTTGCTCAGAAAATGGGGGCAATGAAATTGATGGTTATACATGGGATATTTGATGGGTCAAGCCTAACATCGTCCCTCAGAAAATGGGGCACATGTGGGAGATGAGGAAAACCATCTTGAGAACTATCTAAAAAGATAGAAGATCCGGTAAGGCTACTATTTAAAATCATCGTATGTTAGCTCAAAAAATGGGGCATATGATGAAGTGAGAATAGATCTCAAGCCCACTAAAGAAACTAACGTTTGTTCGAATCATGTCAAGAGGGTGGTGTGATTTGAGAAAAATAGTGGGAGACTTGTACAATTAAAGACCAAATTGTATAAGGACTTTATTTGAAAATCCGTTATTGATTGTCCGTTATGCATTTTTGTAGATAAACGAAAATGGCCAATAATACTTTCAAAACCCTAACTGAAACAAACAAACTGACTGGACCAAAATTTGAAGATTGGCTTCGTAACCTTAAGATTATCCTTTCGTCTGAAAGAAGACAATATGTGCTTGACATACCGGTGCAAAATGAGCCGGAAGAGGATTCATCAGATGATGAAAAGTTCCAGTACCAGCAATGGAAGGAAGATGACATGCAAGTGCGATGTCTCATGTTGGCCTCTATGAGCAATGAGTTGCAGAGGCAACATGAGACGATTGAGAATGCTGCGTCGATCCTCCTTCATTTGCAAGAGTTGTTTGGCACTAGAACTAGGCGAGAAAGATATGCAATCTCCAAGGAGCTCTTCAAAGCTCGAATGGCTGAAAACTCTGACGCAAGTGCGCACGTACTTAAATTAGTTTTTACTTTGGCTTAGAATAAAGTCCCGAAGGATCACACATAGCTATGGGACATCATTGCACATTGGGTGTTGCAATGATGGAATATGTCTCGAAGGCTATGATCTTTAAACATTGTTCCAAGTCGTGAAAGGGTTCATCGAGATAAAGGGATATCGATGCAACCCAAAAGACTTGCTCATATGATGCATACTCAGGGAGAAGTGTATCTCGTTCCATAGATACTGGCACGGTGAAAGCCAATGCATATATGAGGGTTGCCATTGTGGTAATGGGCGAACTGAACAACCCCATGGAAGTTCCTAAAATGGATCCCCAGTCGAATGTGGAACTTCCAGTGGTTTTGTAGTATAAAAGTGATCCTTATGGACCTAAGATTCCATTGGATGTCTTATGCGTAACCGCACATGTTCTTGATTTGTTACATGACTAGCTAATAATATTATACTCACCACCTCATCTTGCACCTCTTCATCTCATGCTTACACCTAACCCCTTGATGCCTTCTTTAACCAACACCTCATCACTCATTCCCTGAATATAGAGCCTGCCCACCTCTTGACTTCAGCATTAGAGAGAGTCTTTTGCGAAGAAAAACGCAGAAACATACAAGTCATCTCCTTCAACCTTAAAGGAAAAGGAAAACACGCAGGCTGCGCAGTGTTGGGAGTTTTCACATTTGAAGGGTCAAATGACATCCAAATTGAGTGTGATCGGTCTTCATCTCTTCCTAAGAGGATAATCTACAACATTATGGAAATAAATGTTACTTAAATGCTACCTTGCAATACAGAAAAATCCCCGAACCAGAAGCTGCTGCAGAATGGCATTCATACTTGCTTGTGTTGAAGTTTAAACCATAATTTGTTGTAATTTCTTCAAGTGGAATAGGTAAATCACCTTTACCTCTGTAAGTATATGTTTTTACTGATTTATTGAAAGTTATTATGGAATTATACCTTGACTTGTGCAATTGGGAGTTCAATTGGATCATGCATGAGGTGATTGTGAATGTTGGGTTGAAATTATGGTTGCATGTGTGAATAGGTGTAGGATCTGACTAAATTCTTGTATACCCATGGATATATTTGTATTTCAAGCTTCATTGGGTAATTGCGTGTCAAATTAATAAGTTTCTAAAAAGTATCTAGGACATGCATGTTGGTTTTGACATGAAAGTAAGAAGTATGGAAATTTCCTCTTTTGACTTTGATATTGAAATCTGTATTTTAAGGGATCAAACTTAATAAGTTGATTATGTTAAATTTTTTATATCATCTTGGTTATTTTATAACATCTCTCCAAAATTTGGTGAGTATTGGAGTTTTGTGGATTTTTCTAAAAATCGTTGAGTAAACCTGCTAGACTGTTTGACGGGATTTTGAAAAGTTTCTGTTTTAAGCTTCTTTTCCATGCTTAAGGATTTTATTTAGTTCCCAAAGATTTACTGTAAATTTATATAGGTGTTTTGATTATTTTAAAAAAAAGTTGAGAATTTTTCAAGGAACAGGGGATTTTATAAAAATATTGGAAACCAGACTGGCTGTCCTGGAAAAACGTTTTCGTGTAGCCATATTTTGATGACCAAATCACCAACCTCAACATGTCAATTAATTCTAAAAATATTATGGCATGTTATGCAATCTAATTACCCTGTTACTGTGAAATTTGAGAGTAAAATCATACTTTGAGTCTTTTTGAGGATTTTTATAGTGAAGTTGCGCCGGTAAATAGCTTGAGGCTTATTAAAACTAGAGTATCTATACACCTACAATAACTTACTAGTTTCGGTTAAGTTATATGTACCTTAGTTAGAAATTATGATGGTGTATTTGACTAGCAGGATATGTTCGTGGTCCAAACGAGACACAGGGCAATGACGACGGGTTGTATCTGTGAAGGTTTCTATTTTCCTTGACATTTTTTAATTGCTTTACCTAATTTTTATTCCCTTGTTTCGTTCCGCAACTATCTTATCGATATCTTGATGATTGCTTATTGAAGAATGTAAATTCTTAAGTGTACCGCTCCAGTCAATATCTCGTGATTATCGACGTTATCCTTTTCATGTCTATGGTACATGTTTTGTCTCGAAATGGTCTTTGGTCTAATCGTTGTCAATTCGTGTGAGTCTTATCATATGAATATCGAATCAATATCTTTCTTAACATGTTGAAACCATTGTATTGCTTGGTTCTATTTCGTCGGCTAAAGGAGTTAAGTGCTGTGCGGGACAAAGTGCCACGCGACGGAGGGGGCCAACTCTTGAACCTGTAGCAGCCACCACTAGAATCCTAATGTCCAGCATCCATCCGTGATATGTTCTTTTCTTGTTCTAAAGCTTTGACTCTCAAAGGCAGAGTGAAGGGAGCAAAGTGCTATGGGGGACAAAGTGCCACAGGACGATGGGGCCACCTCTTAAACCCGTTGGAGCCACCACTAGAATCCTAACACTAGCAAGTCTCAAAGGGTGGGAAGTCTCCCGCTGGTATGGGACAATTGGGAGATGGAACACAATCGTGACATGAATCTAAAGTATATGAGTTATTCATTTTGGTTTCGTTATATGTTTCATGATGTTCATCATTCTGACAGTTTATTTTCTTTAATGATTCGCTCGATACGTGTGATCTTGTTTCTTTCATAATCTTCCATTGCATAGCCTACCTCACTGAGTCATTCGGACTCATCCCTCCTTCTTTCTTCCTTTCAGATAAGCTTAGTATGTCGGATACGAAGGGAGAAATGAGGAGTAAAGGAAGCATTGGTTCGTTGCTATTAGAGGTAGTTATGTTTTGGGATGAATGATTGCGTATGTATATGTTTTGGCTTGGAGACTTGTAATTGAATAGAGTTGTTGTTGAATTGTATAAGACTGATGAAGGATGTATTGTTGGTTTAATTGGAATGAAATTTTTAGTTTCATCAAATGTAGTATTGGTATAGTTCTGACGCTTAGCGTTGACTCGAGAAAGGATGGTCTCCTGGATTGAGCTAGTGTTGTGGTGTGGCGGGCCACTAGGTGGTCGTGGGCGCTACAGTTACCAGGTCCATCAGATCGGTTAGGTTGATCTGAGGTTGCTCATATAGGAATTTCCAGTCAACAACAAGGCCTTCAGTAACCTTGATGGTAGGCTCGGCAGAAGCAGAAGATTTCTTTGGTGCCATTTTAGTAAAAGAGATGAACTGAGATTTTCTTTTGCTTTGAGAGAGAGAGAGAGAATAAAATTTGCAGAGAGTAAAAGTGAATAATTTTCTGTAGAAATTGTGTTTTAAATGATACAGAAGGAAAATTTTGAAACTTGTGTTCTCTCGTCACAATAAGATGTAGACACGTGTAAAGTTATTTAATCTCAGCCATGAATAGTTTTAACTGCGGATGCGAGTTTTGTGTAAGAGAGAGAAGTTACATTTGGTAACTCCTATATATAAAGATTTGACATCCGAGTTAAAGTTTTAAAAACGTTTGGGATTTTTAGAGTGTAACACACGCGCCTGATGGTACACTGCCACGTACACAGACACGTGCTATCTTTGAACCGTCATTTTGAAAAGTTTTGATTAACCGCCAGTTTGATGTGATAGAAACGTGTAGATGGAGTACAACATAGACTATTGAGTCTATCCACTACTTCAAGAAGCTTGTAAAATTTATGCATGAATTTTATAAACAATTTTATATTAATTGTTGAGTGGAATATGTTCAACGCTTAATATGTATTACTTGTGAAATTTTTATTGATGCTTGAAATCAAGATCTTTTTATACTTGAGCATCAACATATTGTGCATAAATAATTCTGAGCGTTGATGATCATGTATATGAAAGTTTTTGATCATTGACGCTTGGAATATGTTGCAAGTACAATTTTAAGGTTCCTCCTAAATTTGATAACTTGTAACAACTTTTCAAAGATCTTTTGGACATAAATAAAGTGGATTCCCCCTAAATTATATGTCTAATAACATATGATGCATGATGATTAAGCATTTAAATCGATCATACCTAGTTCACTTCTCAAAGTGAGAAAACGTTGTTCGTTGAGCGCTTTAGTGAAGATATTTTGCCAATTGCTTGTTAGTTCCAATAAAGTGCATGGAGATATCTTTCTTTTGAACATGGTCATGAAGAAAATGGTATCTAATGTCAATATGTTTGGTTCTGGAATGAAGAACAGGGTTTTGAGTCATGGCTAGAGCGCTTTGGTTATCACAATGAATGGGGGTTGGACCTAGGATTATACCATAATCTCTAAGTTGTTGCCTCATCCATAACACTTGTGCACAACAACTTCCTGCAGCTACATACTCAGCTTCGGCTGTGGAGGTAGCTAGCGATTGTTGTTTCTTACTATGGCATGACACTAACCTATCACCTAGAAACTGACATGTACCATTCGTACTCTTACGATCTATTTTACAACCTGCAAAATCTGCATCTGAGTAACCAATTAGTTCAAAAGGAGAGTCCCTTGGATACCATAAGCCCACATTTTGTGTGCCTTTTAGGTATTTTAGGATCTTCTTAGCAGCAATAAGGTGTGACTCTTTAGGATCGGCTTGAAAACGTGCACACATGCATACCGAAAACATAATATCAGGTCTACTAGCAGTAAGATAAAGAAGTGATCCAATGATACCTTTATAGTTAGTGATATCAGCTTTCTTACCACTTTCGTCTTTATCTAGATTAAGCGTTTGGCTCATTGGAATTTTTGAAGATGATGCATTTTAGACACCCAATTTCTTAATCATATCACATGTGTATTCAACTTGATTTATAAATATGCCATTAGAGAGTTGTTTAACTTGTAATCCTAAGAAGAAAGTTAATGCACCCATCATGCTCATTTCAAATTGTTCTTGCATCCTTTTCGAAAATTTCTCACACAAACGCTTGTTAGTAGAACCAAATATAATATCATCAACGTAAATTTGGACTAAGAGAGTATCTTCGTCATTATTGGTAATTTTAAATAACGTTGTATCAACGCTGCCTTTTGAAAAGTCTTTACCAATAAGAAAAATAGAGAGAGTCTCATACCATGCTCAGGGTGATTGCTTAAGTCCATAAAGCTCTTTATCTAACTTGTAGACCATACCCTTACCATGGTTGTTGATGAATCCTGGTGGTTGCTCCACATATACCTCTTCTTGGAGTTTACCATTCAGGAAGCACTCTTCACGCCCATTTGATACACAATAAATTTGTTGAACGCCGCATACGTTAGAAACATACGAATTGCTTCAAGACGGGTGACAGGGGCATATGTCTCATCAAAATCAATACCTTTTTCTTGGCAATAACCTTGAGCAACGAGTCTGGCTTTGTTCCTTATCACATTGCCATTCTCATCCATCTTGTTTCTATAGACCCATCTAGTTCCAATAACTCCTTGGTGAGTTGGTCTTGCTACTAGCGTCCAAACTTTACTACGCTCAAACTGATTAAGCTCTTCTTGCATAGCTTCAATCCAACTTGGATCGCTTAAAGCTTCATACACTTTCTTAGGCTCCATTTGAGATAGAAAGCTTGTGAACATGGCCTCCTTAAATGTAGCGGCTCTAGTCCTAACAGGGGCTTCAATATCTCTAATAATTTGCTCAGGTGGACGATCACGCAGCCAAAGTCTATCTGGTAAGAACGGGTTAAGAGGATGAACAGACGCTTGACGATTAGGCGCTTGACTACCCTCTTGCATAGGCGCTTCAAGTTCACTGATTCTTGTTTGCTCTTGATGATTACTCTCTTCATGATCATCAGAAGATCTTGCATTGTTATCCAAAGTAACCTCACGAATAATCTTAAGAGGTGGCACTGAGATCTCATCATCGTCGTCACTATCATCATCAATGGTAATCTTAGACGCTTGATGACACAAATCTTCAACTCCCACATCATTCACATTAACCTTACTCGGTTCTTGGTTAGCATCATCGAAAACAACATAAATAGATTCCTCAACCTTCGATTTGATCTTGTTTAAGATGCGAAAATTCTTTCCATTCTTGGCGTAGCCTAGAAAGATTCCCTCATCTGCTTTAGGATCAAATGTCTTTAGGCTTTGGAATCCATTATTATGGATAAAGCATTTAGAACTAAAGACGTGAAAGTATGAAACATTTGGCTTACGTCCCTTCCATAGTTCATATGGAGTTTTCTCATGTTGTTTGTTGATCATGCAACGGTTTTGAGTGTAACAAGCAGTGTTGATTGCTTCGGCCCAAAACCTAGGAGCAAGCTTAGACTCTGCTAACATTGTCCTAGCAGCTTCCTTAAGAGTTCTATTCCGGCACTCAGCAACACCATTCTGTTGGGGAGATCTGGGAGCTGAATACTCATGATGTATTCCATTCTCTGCACAAAACTTCTCAACAACCTTGTTAGTAAACTCAGTACCGTGATCGCTTCTCATTCTTGTAACCTTAAGATTTTTCAATGTTTGAAGTTGCCGAATAAGCGTTGTTAACTTGTCACATGTTTCATCTTTAGATGAAAGAAATTCCACCCAAGTAAATCGAGAGAAATCATCCACTATCACAAAAGTATACTTTTTACCGCTCACACTAATCGTTTGAACAGGTCCAAACAGATCCATGTGAAGTAGTTCAAGTATTTTAGAAGTAGATAGATGAGATTTTCTCTTGAAAGATGATTTGACTTATTTACCCATTTGACAAGCGTTACAAAGGCGATCCTTATGAAATGGTCCTTTTGGTAATCCATCTACAAGATTTAGATTTATAAGTTCAGAGATTGTCTTAAAGTTGAGGTGATTCATTTTTCTATGGCATAACCAATCCATTTTAGATTCACTTTTAGCAACAAAACATGTTGGGTTGTTATCAAGTGTTGAACCTCAATCTACCAAATATACGTTGTTAGTTCTTTTACCTTTTAATTTAGTAGACTTAGTCTTAGCATAATTTATATAGCAACAGTTACTTGAGAATATGACTTCAAATCCTTTATCACAAAATTGACTTATGCTTAATAAATTGTGCTTTAGACCCTCAACACAGTAAACATCACTTATCATGATGTTCCCCCTATGCACAGTACCTATACCTTTGGTTTTACCTTTGGAGTTTTCACCAAATACAACCTAAGGACCATTGGCAGCCCGATAGTTGATCAAAAGATACTTGGAACCAGTCATGTGCCTTCACGATCCACTATCGAAGTACCAAACAGATGTATCGGCTCTAGCTCTAGGTATCTGCAATCAAAAGGGAAGTTCTATTTCTATTTAGGTACCCATTGATGCTTGGGTCATTCAACATTAGTAGCATTGTTAGTTTGAATTAGAACTTTAGCAACGCATACTTGCCTAGTCTTCATTGTAGGAATACTGGCCTTCTTGGGTTTCACATTGTGTTGTGCGTATTTTTTGGGTGTATAATAATATCCTCGATTATAATAGTAATCATAATCATAGTCATAGTCATAGTCATCATAGTAGCGATAATATGATCTAGACCGTTGTGGATATTGACGCTGGTATTTCCTTGGCGCTGGCTTGGGTTGCACATTTGGTGCTGGACGCTTAGCGCTTGTGTAGCGCCCACCGACCACCTGGTGGCCCGCTACACTGCGACGCTAGCTCGATCCAGGAGACTGTCATTCCTTGGGCTAGCGCTAAGCGTCAAAACTATACCAATCCTTCATTTGCTGAAACTAAAAATTTTATTCCAATTAAACCAGCAATACATCCTTCATCAGTCTTACACTATTCAACAACAACTCTATCAATTACAGGTCTCCAAGCCAAAATATATATATATATATCCAATCATACATCTCAAAACATCACTTCCTCTATCAGCAACGAACCAATGCTTCCTTTACTCCTCATTTCTCCCTTTGTACCCGACATACTAAGCTCATCTGAAAAGGAAGAAAGAAGGAGGGGTGAGTCTGAATGACTCAGTGAGGTAGGCTAATGGATTGCTTTACCTTTATCTTTAAAATGGACTCTGCAGCTGAAGATTACAAAAGAAATCAGATTACACGCATCGAGCGAATCATTAAAGAAACAAGCTGTAGAATGATGAACTTCATGAAACATATAACGAAACCAGAATGAATAATTTATATACTTTAGATTCATGTCATATGATTGTGTTCCGTCTCCCCACTGTCCCATACCAGCAGGAGATTTCACACCTTTTGAGATTTGCAAATGTCGGGATTCTAGTGGTGGCTCTTACGGGTTCAAGAGGTGGCCCCCGCCGTCGCGTGGCGCTTTGTCCCGTATAGCACTTAGGTTCCCTTCAGTCTACCAACTTTCCAAGTGTCGAGATTCTAGAGGTGGCTCCTACGGGTTCAAGAGGTGGCCCCCGCCGTCGCGTGGCACTTTGTCCCGTATAGCACTTAGCTCCCTTCACTCTACCTTTAAGAGTCAAAGCTTTAGACCAAGAAAAGGACATATCGAGGATGGATGCCGGACATTAGGATTCTAGTGGTGGCTCCTACGGGTCCAAGAGGTGGCCCCCGCCGTCGCGTGGCACTTTGTCCCGCATAGCACTTAGCTCCTTTAGTCGACGGAGTAGAATCAAGGAATACAATGGTCTCAATGTGATAAGAAAGATATTGACTCAATATTCGTATGATAAGACTCACGGGAATTGACAACGATGAGACCGAAGACCATTTCGAGACAAGACATTTACTATAGACGTGAAAAGGATAACGTCGAGAATCACGAGATATTGACCAGAGCGGGACACTTAAGAACTTACATTCATCAATAAGCAATCATCAAAATATCGATAGGATAGTTGCAGAACAAAACAGGGAAATAACAATTAGGTAAAGCAATTAAAGAGTTTCAAGGAAGAGAGAAACCCTCACAGTTACAACTCGGCGTCGTTGCCTCGTGTCTCAGAATCACGAAAGTATCCTGTGGTCCAAACATATAATCATAATCTCAAGCTATAACACTTTATAATCCAACCAAACAAAACAAGATACCCATGCAAAGCAAGATACATCTATGCGCAGCTTCACTACATAAATTATTATAAATTCTCTTGTTAAGGTTTTACTCTGAAACTTTGTCCAGAAAACACGGATCATATTGAATAATATGCCATAAAATTTCCAGATTCAGTTGAAGTCTCTAATGTTGTCATTCAATCACCAAAATATGGCTGTCCTCAACAGATTTTTCAGGACAGACAGTATATTTACAACGATTTTTAGAAACTCCCCTGTTGCCCTAAAATTTCCCAAATTTTGTGAACATATTAACAATACGCATATAAGTACACAGTAAAAGTTTCGAAAATAAATAACATCCCTAAATATGATAATTAAGCTGAAAACAGAAACGATTTGTTACAACATGTATTTTCGAGATAAATACCATAATCAACATCTACACTCACAGGGCTGTCCAAGGGTAGTATTAAATTTATATTTGAACCATGGGAAGGACGGTTTCGGGACAAGGAATTATGGAGTACCGTTTCTGGATTTCGAAACAGAGTATGGCAGGGGTAGTTTGGTGGTTTATTCTGACTAATACCATATTGTATTTCATCAAACTTCACAATTAAACAAATTTACAATCAACAAGCTTTCAAACAATGGTATCAAATGAACAGTTCAACCAAGAAAAGGGTAGTTTCAAGCAACACGCAAACGAAAGGCAATTTCTGGGATTGAAAACTGCACACTGGCAGTGATGTTTAGGACGAAATTATGAAATGTTTACTTATTGTTTTCAAGAAAAACGAACCTGTAACAACATCTACATCCAGCGAGCTTTCTAACGGTGGTCTTTAATGAATGATCCGAGCACGGGAAGGTCCATTTCGGGGCAGAACAACTTGACCGCTTGGTGGAGGCAGTGCTGAAAAATGATACGGTGCAGCTTTTGTTCATGATTTTTACTCTCCTTACTATGGAAGTTGAAGTGTTAAGAGCCATATATGAATGCTAGAAATGAATTCTTGTCACAGGGTGGTGATGGCTGAATTGGATCATGAGGCGGTGGTGTAGTTATAGATTGAGAGAAGAGAAAACAAGCTCCAAAGGTGATAACATGAATTGTATGTATAATGTGTAGGTGTACCACACTTTGTACTTGGTGAAGTACATGGCCTTAGGTGTCAAGGTTTCAGCTGAGTATGAAAAGATAAGGGCGACCTTTCCAGGAATTTTCAAAAGGGCCCTTGAAGATAGCTAAATTTCACTTGAGCACCACAAAGAACATGATATACACAATTGACCCACTTTTCTCATAAGACTTTAAGAGAACAGGTGTTAGAAGATCTATATAGACATAAAACAGGCAAATCTACATAGACATAAAACAGGCCCAAATAAATTCTGAGCATGAGAATTTAGAACGCGTCGGCTGAGGTCCGATTACGGCACACAAAACATAAGTTAGAAAACTCTACACATATAGGCCAAAATGTTCAAGTAACGTTAAAGTAATTTTCGACAAATAATATTTTTATCGAATTGACAAAGCTTACGAAAATAGGGGTCCAAATCATCGAATACAAAAAATGCACATTGGTCCCTATACTTTTGGAACTATGCCAAATAATCCAATCGGGTAGTTTATTTTTATAATGGAAACAAACAAATAAATAATAGAATCATATAGAATTAATAATAAGGTAAACTGGGGTGTTACAATCCCCCCTCCTTACGAGAATTTGGTCCCCAAATTCAAACAAAACTATACATGATGAGAATACATTCAATCATCCCAAGAATATTCATTGGACAAAAAAAACTTAAGGATCCGTAAGAAAGGTAATTAAAATACAAGTCCTCAACATTATGAAGTTACCAGATATAAGTGATTCTACGAAAAGAAATAGGCATAAGAATCACTACTGACAGTTGGTTATGGAGTAAAGAAAACACTCGAGGTCATAACAAGAATCAAGTCGAATTGCTCGGGCTATGGATTTAAAGATAACTGAACGAGATGATAAAGCGGGTTCAGAGAAGCAATGATCAATTATGATTGAATTATTGTGAGGAATATGTATGACATACTCGATGAGGTCAAATATCGAGATTTCATTTTTATTTTTTATTTTTGCGAAAGAAAGAGACATCAGATGTAAAGAAGTTTTACAATAATCAAATCAAGTTTCAAGGGCTTCGTGACTATAAGCCAATGGTGACGAGAGAGTTTGTTAATAAGAAAATCTAAAATGATATATAGCATACTCAAAGAGGTCAAATCACTGAATGATATAAAAATAAGATTTTGTTAATTCGAAAGACGGGGTAATAATATGAATGAAATGTCCAACCAAGAATTTTGAGTGTTTACTTGAGTTATTAGAGTAAATATTTCTCAAGATAGGGAATATAAGCTCAAGGATTTCAAGATAATTGAATAAGATGCTAAAAGAGATTCAAAGAAGAAATGATCGATTATGATAGAAGCCTTATGAAGAATAAGTATAAATTGATCAAGGAGGTCAACATTGGTGTTATCATTTTTATTTTTGAAGTGACAGAGTCATTGGATTAATAGAAGTTTCATAAGAATCAAGTCAAGTTTCAAAGGGTTCATGAATATAAGCGATCGATGACGAGGGAGTTGATCAATAAGAATAGTCAGAAACGACATCAAGTTTGTAAATCTCACAACAATGACTTAGTTAGAATTAAAGATTTGTAATCAAGAGACATTGCAAAGTTGCGAAAACAATATATGAATCCAACGAATGGAAAGATTGAATTTTTTTTTTCGATTCAAGACCATTGATCCTTATACGCCAATGGGATCAATGCACAAAGGGTTAGGGAGAAAGTTTAAGCTTAAATAGAAGAGTTATCAAATGTAGAAAATTGAATTTGGTATCCATGAATAGAGATTACAATAGAGTATAGAGTTTGAGCGGTTAACAAGAGCCAAAAGAAACTATCAACGAAGAGGAGTTAGGAGAATAACGATATAATAAAACTAAGAATTAGATCATCAATAGAGAATGTATTGCCATAAAAAAAACAATAAAGATGCTAGATATCGAGTACGACAAGGTTTTCAGTTTAATAATGAGTACTCTGGAACATGAAGGTGCTTCAAAAGTCGAGAACATTATGAAATAATAAACTTGTAGAAAGGATACAATGTATAGGAATTTAGAAGATCGCCAAGAGGTGGTTCATGGTAGTTCAAATGAGCAAAAGTCTCAAAATAATAAATAACAAAGAACTTGAATTGGTTCGAGGGATAAATGAGCTTACTCGCTTCGTCGACTCGTAACTACCACTAACCTAATGAATCTTGCAAAATCTCACTCACACTAGAGGAAGGAAAACGTATTCACAATTCTCAACTTAGGTTTGGTCCTAAAATCAGTACTATAATTGTAATGAATCGCATGTTGGCTGGCCATCCCAACAAAGATCTACCACAATTTAAATACTGACTTGTTAATACTATTGTTCAGGAGATGAGAAAATGATTTTCTGGGTGAACAACTTGGTGATGCTAAAGAAGTACTATGTACCAATGATCTCTTCACATCATCATCCATATAAATCTTTGAGAAGACTTTCTTATCTTCGATCCCACTTATTTCACCCTCCTATTTGTATATGTAATCTTGTCCTCCAACCTTGTACGTCTTCAAAACTTCCTCTTTTAAGTTCAATTGATCACAACTCCATACTATAGTCCAAAGATCTTACCCTAGTATAGCTCAGGTACTAACCCAAGCTCTGATACCACCAACTATAGTGCCCACCGACCACCTGGTGGCCCGCTACACTGCGACGCTAGCTCGATCCAGGAGACTGTCCTTCCTCGAGCCAGCGCTAAGCGTCAAAACTATACCAATCCTTCATTTGCTGAAACTAAAAGTTTTATTCCAATTAAACTAACAATACATCCTTCATCAGTCTTACACTATTCAACAACAACTCTATCAATTACAGGTCTCCAAGCTAAAATATATATATATCCAATCATACATCTCAAAACATCACTTCCTCTATCAGCAACGAACCAATGCTTCCTTTACTCCTCATTTCTCCCTTTGTACCCGACATACTAAGCTCATCTGAAAAGGAAGAAAGAAGGAGGGGTGAGTCTGAATGACTCAGTGAGGTAGGCTAATGGATTGCTTTACCTTTATCTTTAAAATGGACTCTGCAGCGGAAGATTACAAAAGAAACCAGATTACACGTATCGAGCGAATCATTAAAGAAACAAACTGTACAATGATGAAGCATCATGAAACAAGCTGTGAATCTTATGTCCAATTGCTCTAGTGTCTCGTTAGGTAACATCTTAAAGCTGTTGAATTTTTCTTTAGCAATGGAGAGCTTATTTTCCTTGATCTGAGCTGGTCCACCACAGATTATGGCCAACTTATCCCAAATTTCTTTAGTGGTATTACATGATTTGACTTTGTTGAATAAATTGTCATTACCACCAATAGCCGTATACAAAACATTTGGACCAACATTGTCCAAATTTGCTCTTCGACACTCATCAGTGGACCACTCTTATTTAGGCTTCTCAACATAGTCATCTGGAGTTTCTTCCGTGGCTCCAGTTGCTCTGGTAATAACCTTCAGAATTTGTATTGGTCCATCTGAAATAATATCGCACATTTCGTCATCACATGAACAAAGGTATGTAAAAGCTATGACCTTCCATGAATCATAGTTTGACTCGATCAACTTAGGAACTTTAGAAAAATCCATAAATAAAATTTAAAGCAACTATATTTGAAAGGGATCTAAACAAGCTGTTATGCTTGGAAATTTTAAAATTTCAACTTTAACAGCTCTGATACCACTTGTTGGTCCCAAGTGGCATACGAAAGGGTCTAGAAGGGGGGGAGGTTGAATAGACCCTAAAGTCTTTTTCGACTTCAAAAAATTCGTATAGAAATTTGTTGGATGATTGAAAGATAGGCACTTGACTTGAGCGTGTAATGAAGACTGTTTTTAGAAAGTTAACTTAGACTTCAAGATTTAAATACTATAACCAAATAAGTTTAAGTTTTCACTTCTTTGATCAGTGTTAGCACAACAGAATGATTCTTTTGGTCTTCTCTTTTAAAAGCTTTAGCGTCACAAAAAGTTCTTTGGTTGCTTAGCGTTCACTTGAGTTTTACTTAGCAGATTTATGCAATGATATAACAATATGAAAAATGACTGTAAAGTAAATAACACAATAATTGTAATGTTCGTTTGGTGGTGTAATCCCAACTACGTCTTTCTTCTCCTTGAACATTTGGAGGCAATCCACTAAGATGATTCTCAAAGAATCACACAGAAACTTCTACAAATTAGGGAGAGATGGATGTTGATGACTTGAGCTCCTTGATCACACAGATTTCTGCTCCAAATCACTTCTATCCTCTTGCTTCTTTCACCAAGAAATAATGCAAGTATCCAACTTCGACTTCACACAGATCGCAAGGCTTAGATGGGGTTTTTCTAAATGGTCTGTTTGATTTTGATAAGTTCAAACAACTGGGAATATCTCAATAGTAATGTAGGTTTCTCCAGAAAGAATGTTTGAGATATTTGGTTGATTGTCTCAGGAATTGAAGAAAATCAAAGCGAATGTTTTTCTTGAATATTCTAGCTTTTCTGAGATTTTAAGGAATGAGACTTCAATGCAACAACAATTTGACTTGGAATTGATCGGTATTTTTGGCTTGTTGTTGAAGTCCTATTTATAGGCAATCTTGGAAAAAGTGTACGTTTGACACATGCATAGGCGTGTGTCTCTCACTTCCACGAGTGAACAACTTTTGTCTTTTTTCCTAAAAATCTGCAGCACAAAAGTTGGTGCTGCAGCCTATGTAAGTTGACAGTCCAATAGAGTGGCTTCTCCGTATGTCTGAAAGTGCTTATCACATTTAATGCTCTTATCAGCATTTATTGCATTTGAATTAAATGCACGTTGGCACTTAATGCACTGAGAATAATTGCATTAAACTCCTTTTGGACTTGGAAATAAATTCAAGTGAAAATGGTCGTTGATAAACGCTCATTCATCTTTGAATTACTTATGTCCTAAACTGAAGCTTGAAATAGCTGGTCTTCTGGACGCTTGGAATCTTCATCTTCATTCAGATTTCAGGCGCTTGAGTCTTCAACCTTAACTACTAATAAGCTCACTCAGAAATTATCATACGCTTAGTTTAAGAACACTTAGCCTAACAATCTAGAATAAAATAAAGCAAAGCCTATAAAGCCTATTACAACTCTAACGCTTCAAAGCTTATACATGATTTCTAAATAAAATCAAACTTACATATTTTGGGGTCTAACATAAAATCCTAATTATCATCATCAAAACATCTAACATGAAATTTCTAACAATTTCAATCAGTGTGATATCAAGTGACACTTAATTTCAATGGAAATGATTAATTCAACTTTAATCTTAGTGAAATTAAGTCCTATTCAATTTCAATAAAAGATTAAATCAATGTCACTCATTGTGAAATTAATTCCTACTTAATTTCTATGGGCTCATGAATCATTGACTAAGTCCCACTTAATCAATTACAAAATTAAATCTCATTTAACTTTGATGGGCAAATTAAGTAGATTCAAAATATCAACAAAACTAAATCTCATTTAATTTCATTTAATAAATTAAATCTTAATTTCATTTATGTAAATCAAATATAATTTCATTTGTATTAAATCCAATTTAACAATAATTAAATTTAATTTAATTTACCAAGAGGGCTTAAAGAAGATTGACCCGATTAGTTAAAATTGGGTTTGGGTCATACCCAATTAATAATTCATATACAATTGGGTCCAAGGCCAATACCTAATTGAATCAATTCGTGTTGGGCCAACTATTAATTAATTCGTGTTGGGGTTTTGCTTAATTAATTAGAGTGGGCCAAGCCCAACTCCATATTAATTAATTTATGCATTAGACCAAGACCAACACATAATTTAATGTGTATTGGGCTTGGCCCAACACACAATGCCCTAGCCCAACTCAGCCCGCCTCCTTCCTCCTTCTTCCTATCTCCAGTGCCGTTAAGAACAGCGCCTACACCGTGGCTGTCGATTCTCCAGCAATGGCTGCGTATTTGTCGGCTTTGGTCACGGCGTCTTACATCGCCACCTCAGAACGTCATTTCCCGACCGTCGTCTGCTCTAATACGGCGGAAAGAACGACATATTTCACCGGCGGTTTCTGGCGATGTTTGACTCCTCGTCAATCGCCGCACTTAGCAGTGAACAATGGAGAGTTTAACGCCACTTCAAGCATCGTCCATCAAGGTGACCAGATCTGGCGGTGAAAATGAGGGATGACATTCACGACCATCTCCAGCGCTTCGATTCCATCGCCAAGCTTTTGACGGCGTAACTTGCGACGCCCACTGAGGTTGCCGGCGTTGCTATCTGCAGTGTTTAAGCCTGCCACTGCATCGGTGACGGCGACGGTATTCGCCATTCAATTATGCTATAAGCAGATGTCGAGAAATCGCAAAACCACCCCTGATTTTCAGAAATTCAAATTTAGCCCCCAATTTTCAGAATTCCAGAAATTCATCAAAATAGGAATTCATAAAAACAACTTTTAAATTTAGCCCATACAATCAAAACTCGATTAATAATATCAATTTTTCAGATTTAATATATTTCAAAAATTTTGATCCAATCTGATCCATTTCAAAACAACAACATATTTTTTGATCTATGATTAATATCAATTCATAATCATCAAGAACGTGATAAACATGATATTCACAATAAACACGTAAATCACTCATACAAAATCAACAAAGACAACAAATTTGGCTCTGATACCACTGTTGGGAATCCTATCAGTATGCGCAGTGGAAAAGTAAAAACAGATCAGAATTCCCAAACCAAGATCAATTCGTGGCTTTCGTCGATTTTAATCAAGAAAAAGATGAATACGAATAACTTACCTTTTTTGCGTATTCAATCTTTAATCCTCGCTAATCTTCAATCTTCTCCAACGGTTCAATTGTACCGCCTCTAGATCAGCACGCAGGAACGAACTCTGGGAAATCTCCGACTACATCTACATAGGCGGCTAGAGAAAGAGAGAGAGTGGAAGAGAATTTATTTTCTTTGTATTGTTTTTCTGGTGGAGGAACTGAGTTATGAATTCCCTTAAGTGTGTTATCTGATTTGTGTTGGAAGATTAAATAAATCCTCCAACTTAAGCCCTCCGGATCACATACACACGCCCATATGGGCTCATTAGACAATTAATTGGGCTATGTTGACCCAATCAACTTAGTCCAATTTATTTAATCAATTAATATTTAATCCAATTAAATACATATTGATTAAATGAATATTAATTAACTAAACAAATAATCATTGAATATTCTAGTTTAAATATTTAATTAACCCAGTCAATTAAATATTCAAACTTATTAATTTAATTTTTCATTGTTTAATCCAATTAAACAACCAATTAAATTAATTTGTCCAATTAATTAATTCGTCCTTCTAAAGACAAATTGCCAAAATGCCCTACAAATACAAGACTTGATTTCCCCATCAATTCCTTTATAGCACAACTCTCTAGGTTTATCTCGACTGGCAATGGGAGGATACCAAAGGATGTGGGTGACACCTAGCTAGCACCGTGGCCCCACATCGTAGCCGAACCGATTACGAAATGACTATGTTATTACGAATCTCTAGATTATGAATATTGTATGAGTATAAGCCCTTCATTGACGTATCCCGATCGAGTGAGAGTCATGAAAAATGTCAAACTCACAGTACTCGATGCTATGCTTAAGAATCATAGTAATATGAATTTACTAAATACGAGTTAGTTCATCAGCTCTGGCCAGAGACTTTCAATCTCATTTACCTATGATCGCATAGGATACTTCTCGTTTACTTTCAAGACAGTGAATTTTTTTTTGGCAATCACCCCAGATGCTACTTGCCCATTGGAACGCATTTCGAGGTTGACCCCCATCTTTCAACTGGTGAATTGGGCCTAACTACTCTATTAGCAGAAACCAACGTCACAAGCACACTGTGACCGTAACTCCTCAGGTCTAAGGCTCACGCATACCCTCATAATCAGTAATCCAATGATTGACAGTCACTGAGTAAAAACCTATGTGATAGTATTACTACGAGCCTTGTTCGAATACACTAATCCCATCAATGTATCTATGACACAAACTGCCACTATCCCATAGTGTTCGACTGACACTCCTTTGTCGGAGCATGTGGCATACAAGTTCATACAAATCTCAATGCTCAATTGAGATTCTCCGGCTTGCGAACCATTTAAGTGATCAAGTATTAAACCTTTCCAGTGCCCATCTCCTAATTTTCTATAAGGAGTGCGAAGGTTTGTCTTGACACACAAGGACTTCTTGTTTATTGAAGACTTATAGATGCCATCAAGAATTATACGAACACCATACTATTGCCTTTATATTAATTATAGGTTGCACAATATAAACTCGTGCCTCATATTCTAACTCCTCGTTGGCATTGAGGGCACATTCCCAACATCGTTGATGCACGAAACCAATCGTGCATTTAACAACAAGAGGACTCATCGTGTTTAATAATAAAGTGGAAATTTAAGTCAGGGATGTTGAACCCACAGAGACTTGTCTTTCAATTTTTCAAGAATTTACATCAAGAACTTAGCAAAAGTAATAATAACTAAACGCAACAAACTCAATAAATATGGTTATGAAGTAATAGATAAAATTATATGAGAAAAACGATTAAGACACATACAATGACACAGATTTACTTATGGTTATATAACTATTTTTCAACAAGTTATTAGACTAATGTGGCTATGTTGGAAAATTCCTTAAGAATATTATCACGCGGATTCCTCGCTCTTGATAACTTACACTAGATTAGTTGTCGCAATCTCTACTGCATGCATTAAGAAGTAGAATTTCCCCAAGATATATTCAGATTTATCCCTCCAAATAAACCCAGCTAACAACATCCGGAGTATGTAGCTATCCCTAGCATCAACTAACTTAGATGATTTTATGGTTTCCTCTGCACCTTAATTTACTTTCTCCCGAACAGATAAATGGAGTAAAAGCATAAATAGCATAACACATAGCAACATCAAAATTAACTCGAATAACAACTTTTATACATCAATCATCATAAATCTGGCCTTGCACGGCCTTAGTCTGACTGAATTAGTTCATAAATACTAAGAAAAATAAATAAGAATAACAGTAAAAATCCATAAACAAATTGTTTTTTTCTAATCTAATGAACTCCCTCTTGTTGAAGATGAAATCTTGTAGTTTTTATTCTTCTTGCTATCCAAGTCTTGGATTAAGGTTGTTGAAGTCGGCCTCTTCTTGTGTGTTTTGTTCTGTCTCTTTTATATCAGTTATAAGATAGACCCCACCTTGAATTAAACTTTTTATAACGCAAAACTGATCTTTTGGGACCAACATTCGAAGGTTAAACTACCTGGCGTTCGTACGTAACACTTCTCCGTGTTCGTGCGTAGTGCCTCCAAACGTTCGAACGTTAAACTACTCCACTTCCGGGTGTTAAGCTACTGACTTCTCGGATCTTCTACTGAATACTTGCTTTTCTCCCTTATTTTCCTGAATAGCAAGAACTAATACCTGTACTCAAATATCCAACTTATTACATGCATTTGTGGCATAAAGCACTTATAATTAAGCTAAAACCATATGAAATCATGGGATCAAATTACATGAATTTCAACCCTATCAATGTTAGGATTATTTAGATATTATTAATAAAGGCATTCTTTAGTTTTCATTTAAATCTTATCTACATATATAATTAGTGTAAAATGTTTTGTCCATGTTTTCAGTGCGATCCCTCTAGGAAGAGTGGCACTAGAGAGATCGATCTTGATTACTAAAACAAGTTCGCAAGTAAAGTGAAGTCTTTAATAAACAAATAAAGACTTAGAACATTTGTACAAATCTTATCTCTGACATGAGAGTGCCTGTCTAGTATCATGGGATAGTAGGAGATTAAGATTGTGGGCACATCAGTGGAACTTATTGCTCGAACGCGACTCGCATTGGTTCTGTCACATGGGTTTTCACTATGTGAATGTCAATGACCGAACTGATTATGTGTAATAGGTGTAAGTGAACCTTTGACTTGAAACATCATGATGAAGATGCATTTGTGATGTCAAGTATTTCGTTAGAGTAGTTAGACCCAATTCATTGGTTGGTGGGGTCAACCTCGAAATACGGCTTGATGGGCAAATGGTAGTCTTAGCTGATATCTAAATGGGATTTGTTCTCTTATAAGTGAGTGAGAAAGTACCCTATGTGATTATAGATAAATAGATATCTAAGTTTTTGGCCAAAGCAAAAAGAGATGATTGTGCTAGGCACTAAATCGATCTCAATGATCTCGTATTATTATAATTAATACATATGGTCAAGTCCTGTGAGTTTGACATAGCCATGACTCTCACTTGTCTGGGGTACACGAACAAAGGGTTTATACTTACACGGTATTTATGATTGGAAAGTTTTGGAGTGATCCTATTCATTCGTTTTCGTTTGGGCTACGAAGTTGGCCACATGACTAGCTAGGTGTTACCCACTTCCTTTGGTTTCCTCTTATTGCCAAACGAAAAGAACCTAAAGAGTCGCTCTAAAGGAATGATAAAGAAAATTGAAAACAGAATTTCTATTTTTCTTAGAGGAGTTTTAATTTATTGGATAAATAAAATAATTAATTATTCATTAGATGAAATAATTAATTATAAGAATAAGATTAATTATTATTAATCTCATAGGGAAACATATTAATGAATTAGATTATTTAATTAATTTATTTATTTATTGGATATAATAAATTATTAATTAAATAAAGAATTAATTAAAAACAAAACAAATCCCGGGGGCTAAATAAGCGTCCAAGTGGATGCAAATTAGGCCTCAAAGTGGCGTACAAGTGATGCCATAATTTAGGGCTCTTTTGTTTTGATTTGTTCAATAAGTCATGAGGTATATAAAGACTCTTTGACTTTGAACAAGAATACACAAATCTCATAACTCTCCTAGAAAAAAAAGAAAAAAAGATTCCTCCCCTCTCTAATAACCCTAGCCGTCGCCCCATTTAGAGAAGAAGTGGTAATTTTTCGTTTGTTTATCCGTGCGTGACAATTTGAAGACAACGTATTTTTCGTTGTTCGGATCAAGTTCAAGTTTTGAAGATCCAATCAAAGGATTGAAGATTTGCAAGCTTCAAGGTTTTGAATTGGGGGAAGAAGAAAGATTCTCCAACGACTTCCTTCTAACGAGTAAGTTTTATCTGTTAAGTTTATCGTGCTATTTGAATATGCGATCATTGAACTTAACTTCAGGTTTTTAAAATAAAAATTTTTGAAATCCTTCCGCTGCATTTATGTTATTTTTCGCAAAACCCAATAGTGGTAACAGAGTCAATCTCTGATTCTTATATTTAATTGAGTTTATGTGATTTATGATATGCATAATATGTGTTTTTGAAGCATGCGATTATGTGTTAATTAAATCTGCATTTTTATGGTTTAAAGCATGGACTTTGATTTTTTATATTTATTGTATATCTGGGTATATTTGTGATGCATGTAAAAAACCGCGAGAATCTGCGTGTAGCAGTTGTGCGCGTGCACAACACTCGTGCAGCGTGGCCTGGCCACCTGCCACGGCCCTTCGGGTCGTGTGAACAGCCCGACGGGTCGTGTGTTTCGACACACGATCCGCTGATTTGAGTCTGGGATCTGGGTCGGTAAATGGGCTATGTGTTGGGTCGAAATTGAAATTTGGGTTTGGGTAAATTTAGTTATTCGGGTGGGTCAAAAGGATGATGACTCGATATAATTTAATTAAGCCCAACCAGAAATTTATTCAATCTTGACTTATTAATTAGTTTGGCCATAATTTAATTAATTCGAAATGGGTCATTGGATATTTCAATTAAAACTAGCTCAAAAACAATTAATGAACCGTGCATGTTTTTCTGAATTAATTAATTTGAGCCCAATTGAATTAAATCCAAGTAGACCAAAAGAATGATAAATTGGGTTTGACGAAATCGAGCCCAATAAGATTAACTGGAATTAAATATTTAATTAGAATAATTAATTATTTTTCTTGGAGATTAATAATTAATTTATGGGTTAAATATTATTAATTTTTCCTCAACTTGGAAAATACTTGGACATTTGAATATAGAATATATATTATTTTTCTTGGATGATTTATAATTAATTCTTTAATCAAATAATTTTTTTTCCATTTAATGATTGCTTTAAATCATAATAAAATAGAATTCCATATTTTATGTATTTATTTAGTTGGACTAATATTATTTTAATTAAAAGTAGATATACTTAATTTTGAATTTTTTATATCTAAGTCATCTAGTAGGACTAGAATGATTTTAATTGAAATAAATTATATATAAAAGTTGAGAATTTATTAAAGGACTTTTTAGTTGGACTAAAATTTTAATATCAGAATAAGTGTTTTAATAATTCGAGCATGTCTTATGTGATAGAAACACCGATCATGGACTTATGTTATGTTCGATTTACTTATCTTCGCATGGGTTGTTGTAGTTAAATAATTTAGAATTATTTAAGCCCGTAAAGTTTTGTTTTTCCACTTTACCTTTGTATGTGATGGCCTATTGGCTCGGGCCCTCTAGAAAAGTCCATGATTGAGAGTATATGGATTTATTTATTTAATTCCATGGTAATATTGATAGACATATTTATTAGTCGTATAAATAATGCATGTTCAATATGTGATAGTTGCGCTATATAAATTGACTAATGTGTAAAGTGAGACCAAATATTTGACAAATTAAATTCTCACAAATAAATAATACCGAGCTAGAAGAGGATGTGTGACATCCTCGCCCTCCACTAAGCTTTCTAAAATTAAAATTACTATAAATGTGTAATGCTTCCCAGTTATGGAGGTTACGCATTTAGAAATAATTTGAAATTTTATTAAGTGCATGGAATGCTTTAATCGAAACATATTTCACCCCAGAAACCTGTTCGGTTGCAAGGTGAAATTCAAATGTTAGATTATAAGAGTTAGTGGAATAGAACTCGGGTAGTTCACAAGCTTAGAAACCTGTTCAGTTGCGATTTGGTGAACTATGAGGAAAGATATTGAAATATTTATTGGATAAATTAATTTTGGACATCACTTCAATTAATTGATGGGCCAGAAATCGGTTAGGTTGCAACCTATGTAATTAATTAAGGACTTCAATACCTGCTGTGGAATCGATGCCAATGATGATTCCCGATTTCACATGGGAGTGTGAGATTCGAAAAATGCAGTGAGAGCTAAGATAAATTTCAAGTCCTTAATTTTTTTTGGTTAAGTCAAATACAAGTAATCTAATTTAATGTGATTTATTTCTGCAGTTATTTTTCTTGTTAAATTTCCCTAAAAAATGACAAACCCACTTATGAAATTACTCGAAAAAAATGTTCTGATTAGACTCAACTACATGGATTGGCTCTCGATCTTAAGGAATGTCCTAAGAGAAGAATCAAATGAATATGTGTTGGAAATGGATCGTCCTCCTGTTCCTAAGAGGAATGAGGATGAGAAAGTTCAACTAGCTCATTTTAGTTGGACTTGTGACAACTATAAAGTTAGAGGATACATCCTGTGCTCGATGTGCAGTGAATTGCAAAGTTCTCATTATGCAATGAGCAATGCTAGGGACATAATTCTTCATTTGGACGAAATGTTTCGAGAGCGCGGTAGGATTGTAAGATATTTTATATGAAAAGATCTCGTCAGAGTGAGGATGAGGACGTGGGAGACCATGTTCTCAAGATGATAACCCTAATGGAAAAATTAAAATCAATGAACTTCTATATGGATCTTCATCTTCAGGTGGATCTCATCCTACAGTCGCTCCCCGACTCCTTCTACTATTTCGTCATGAACTTCGACATCAATGATATCGATTGTTCATTAGCTGGGCTAACCAAGAAGCTTGAAATTGAACAACCTCGAATGAGGACGAATCCGAAGAGGGATTCTTCTATCTATTTCACAAATGGCTCATTGGATGATCAAAGAAATGGATAAGGAAGAAGGCATTTGGGAATATCCAAAAGAACTCAAAAGAAATCAGAACATAGGCGTAAGAGCAAAGGACCTAAGAAAACGGACACTCATCTCGAGTGCGGTGAGCTAGGCCACTGAAAGAGGAACTATCCCAAATTAGGCAATGACGCAAAAGGTATGGAACTATTTATTTTTTAAAATAATTGTTCTATGACCGTTTTTTCTACTTCATGGATTCTAGACTCAAGGGCTAGTGCCCATGTGTGTTGTTTGGAACAGGATCTGCAGAGAAGTAGAAAGCTTGGCCATGAAGAAGTGATGATCAAAGTAGGCAGCAGGGAAAGCGTCGTAGCTACTAGAATAGGATTCAATTCTTTATATTTGAATTCTGGACATTTACTATTTTTAGATGATGTTTTAGTTTTGCCCAAGGGGCTTAAGAACATTGTATCTATTCCCATCTTAGTTAAGATTGGGTATACATTTTGTTTTTCTAAGTTAAATTGCTATATTTATTTTGGAAATAAATTAGTTGGCAATGCTTCTTTAGTTAATGGTTTGTATTATTTAAGAGTCCGTAATTCATCTGATGTGAATGTTGTAACTAAGAAATGTGGTAGGCAAGAAGCTAATTTAAGACTTAAGTGTCATCTAAGAGTAGGACATGCCGGAGAGCACTAGATTCACAAAATGGAAAAAGATGGACTTTTAAGCTCAATGGGATCGGGTCCCTATCTAACATGTGAATCATGTCTCTTAGGCAAGATGGCTAGATCACTTTTCATCAAGACTTTTGAAAGAGCCACTCAAGTCTTAGGATTAGTGCACACCGACGTTTGCGGACCATTTGGAGAAATGGCTCGTGGGGGTTTCTACTACTTCATCACTTTCACAGACGATCATCCAGGATATGGTCTAGTGTATCTGATGAAGCAAAAGTTTGAATCCTTTGAAAGGTTCAAAGAATTCAAAGCTTTGGTAGAAAATCAAACTAGGCAGAATATAAAAACTCTGCGATCGGATCGTGGAGGAGAATATATGAGTGCCGAATTTGATGAATTCCTTAGAGAAAAAAGAATAATGTTACAACTAACACCGCCAGCAACCCCTCAACTAAATGGAGTAGCCGAGCGAAGGAACCAAACTCTGTTGGATATGGTTCGTTCCATGCTTAGTTACACTAATTTACCCATTTCGTTGTGGGGACACGCGCTTCTTATTGCTGCTTATATATTGATTAGATGTCCCTCCAAATCCATTCGTAAGACTCCGCATGAGATGTGGAATAATAGGAAACCGAGTATTAATCAGACTAAGATTTGGGAATGTCCCGCTTATGTCAGGAAGACTAAAGTGGAGAAATTGGAGATAAGATCCCTCTTAGGACGTTTCATTGGTTATCCTGAAGATTCCATGGGATTCTTCTTTTACCTACATGATGATTTGAGAATCATTATGGCCTTATAAGCCCACTTCCTCGAAGATGAATTCATCTTGGAATGGGGTAAAGGTAGAAAGATTGTTCTAGAAGAACAAAATGAAACTCTCTCTAAAACATCTGTCCAAGAACTGAGGCCTAACGCAATAGTAGCACAACCACCACGTAGATCTGGTAGAATACCGCATGAACATGAGAGGTATGGGTATCTACTGCAGAGGAAGCCAGAGCTTCACACTGTAGTATAAGAAGGTCATGAAGATGATCCTTGTACCTATGATTAAGCAATGGTGGATGTCGACGCTTCAAGATGGCAAGAAACGATAGAAACAAAGATGGGCTCTATGCAATCGAACCAAGTCTGGACTTTGGTAGATCTTCCTAATGGTATTAAATAAATAGGATGTAAGTGGATCCATAAAACAAAGATAGGCAGTGATGGCAAGGTTGACACCTTTAAAGCCAGGCTCGTAGCGAAAGGGGTATAGTCAAAGAGAAGGAATTGACTATCAAGAAACCTTTTCGCCCGTGGCCATGACAAAGTCCATCTGAATACTGTTATCCATAGCTGCATACTTAGACTATGAGATAAGGCAGATGGATGTTAAAGCGGCTTTCCTAAATGGATTCCTCGAGGAGTATATCTATATGGAATAGCGAAAGGATTTTGGATCCGATACGAATATCCATAAAGTATGTAAGCTTAAGAGGTCAATATACAGTCTCAAGCAAGCATCTAGAAGCTGGAATCTCCATTTTGATGAAGTAGTAAAGGGATATGGCTTCATCAAGAATGAAGATGAACCCTGTGTCTACAAGAAGACTAGTGGGAGCAAAATCTCATTCTTATTACAATATGTGGATGACATTCTACTTATAAGAAATGACGTAGGAATGCTTACCACAGTCAAGAAATGACATTCGAGTACGTTTTCCATGAAAGACTTGGGAGAAGCAACTTACATTCTAGGAATTCGTATCTGTAGAGATAGATCGAATAGAATGATAAGTCTCTCCCAAGCCCTTTACTTAGAAAAAGTCCTAAAGAGGTTTAGGATGGAGAACTCTAAGAAAGGGTCCTTCCCATGAGACATGGAGTACACTTGTCCAAATCTCTGTGTCCTCAAAGTGAGGAAGATAGAGAGGAGATGAGTAAAGTACCCTATGCCTCTGCAGTTGATAGCCTAATGTATGCAATGTTGTGTACAAGATCCGACATTACCTATGCTGTGAGCATGGTGAGTCGATTTCAGGCAAACCCGGGAAAGGAATATTGGATAGCTGTGAAGAATATCCTAAAGTATCTTAAAAGAACTATGGATATGATTCTCATATATGGAAATGGAGACCTAAAGATGTAAGGTTACACTGACTTGGATTTCCAGTCTGATGTCGTTGACCGTAAATCCACTTCAGGGTTTTTTTTCACGCTTAATGGTGGGGCGGTGTCTTGGAAAAGTTTCAAGCAAAGCACAACCGCGGATTCCACCGCTGAAGCTGAATATGTGGCAGTCTCAGAGGAAGCCAAAGAAGCTATTTAGATGAGAAAGTTCCTTGGAGAACTTGAAGTGGCTCCTAGCTCACAGCTCCCATTAACACTTTATTGTGATAACAATGGAGCAATAGCACAAGCTAAGGAACCAAGGTCTCATTACAAGTCTAAACACATTGAGAGAAGATTTCATATCATTAGAGAGATCGTTGGCAGAGGAGAGATAGCAGTGCAGAAAATAGCCTAGCTGCCCATTTACCAAACGACTACCTTAGGCTGTTCTGGACCGACACCTGGAATGGATGGGTATAAGATACCCAAGGAATGGTATTGAGTGCAAGTGGGAGATTGTTAGGATTATGCCCTTAGATGTCATATAGGATAGAATAATAGGACGTCTATCTTGTAATTAACTTATTTGGATATTATTAATAAGGCATTAGTTAGCTTTCACTTAAATCTCTACCATCCCATGTTTTCAGTGCGATCCCTCTAGGAAGAGTGGCACTACAGAGATCGATCTTGATTACTAAAACAAGTTCTCAAGTAAAGTGAAGTCTTTAATGGACAAATAAAGATTTAGAACACTTGTATAGATCTTATCTCTGACATAGAAGTGCCTGTCTAGTATCATGGGATGGTAGGAGATTAAGATTGTAGGCACATCAGTGGAATTGATATGCTCGAACACGACTCCCATTGGTTCTGTCACATGGGTTTTCGCTTTGTGATTGTCAATGACAGAACTGATTATGCATAATAGGTGTAAGTGAACCTTTGACCTGAAACATCATGTTGAAGATGCATTTGTGACGTCAACTATTTCATTAGAGTAGTTAGACCCAATTCACCCGTTGGTGGGGTTGACCTCAAAATGCGGCTTGATGGGCAAATGGTAGTCTTAGCTAATATCTAAATGGGATTTGTTCTCTCATAAGTGAGTGAGAAAGTACCCTATGTAATTATAGATACATAGTGATCAAAGTCTTTGGCCAAATCAAAAAGAGACGATTGTGCGAGGCACTAAATCGATCTCAATGTTCTCGTATTATTATAATTAATACATATGGTCAAGTCCTGTGAGTTTGACATAGCCATGACTCTCACTTGACTGGGGCACACGAACAAAGAGTTTATACTTACACGGTATTTACGATTGGAAGGTTGCGGAATGATCCTATTCATTTATTTTCATTTGGGCTACGAAGTGGGCCACGTGACTGGCTAGGTGTTATCCACTTCCTTTAGTTTCTTCTCAATGCCAAACAAAACGAACCTAAAGAGTCGCTCTAAAGGATTGATAAAGAAAAATGAAAAAGGAATTTCTATTTTTCTTCTAGGAGTTTTAATTTATTGAATAAATCAAATGATTAATTATTCATGAGATGAAATAATATTGTAAGGATAAGATTAATTATAAATTAATTTCCTAGGGAAATATATTAATGAATTGATTTATCTAATTAATTAGATTAATTAATTAGTTAGATATAATAAATTATTAATTAAATAAAAAATTAATTAAAAAAAAAACAAATCTCAGGGGCTAAATAAGCGTCCAAGTGGATGCAAATTAGGGCATAAAGTGGCATCCGAGTGATGCCCTAATTTAGGGCTCTTTTGTTTTGACTTGTTGAATAAGTCATGAGGTATATAAGGACTCTTTGACTTTGAATAAGAATACACAACTCTCATAACTCCCCTAGAAAAAAAGAAGAAAAGATTCCTCCCCTCTCTAATAACCCTAGCCGTCGCCCCCTTTAGAGAAGAAGTGGGACTTTTTCGATTGTTGATCCGTCCGTGACAACTTAGAGACGATGTATTTTCGTTGTTCGGATCATGTTCAAGTTTTGAAGATCAAATCAAAGGATTGGAGATTTGGAAGCTTCAAGCTTTCGAATTGGAGGAAGAAAAAAGATTCTCAAATGACTTCGCTCTAACGAGTACGTTTTATTCATTAAGTTTATCTTGCAATTTGAATATGGGATCATTGAATTCAACTTTGGGTTTTTAAAATAAAATTTTTTGAAATCCTTCCGCTGCATTTATGTTATTTTTTGAGAAACCCAGCAATCAACACCCCCAAACTTAGGCATTGATCGTCCTCGAGCAATGATAATCATAAAATTTCAATCCAAACTTCAACAAAAGACCAAAATAACAACAAAAAGAAAAGATAAACTCACTTTCGTGGAGTAAACAATTACATTTAGCATGTGTAACAAGCCTTTAAACCTTAATGTTTCCCAAAAAGGACGAGTTATAGTCTCATGCGGTTTTCCAGGTGATATACCCACAAAGTCCAACAAATTTCAGACCCAACCAAATCAGTACATCTCAACATAATTAACAAGAAAGCAATGACACAAAATCATTCTTTTGAAGCTCACAAGTATATATATATATATATCAACTACTTTTGCTCATGTGACACTAATACTTGAAAAGACTCCCTAGGGTGTAGTGAGAATAAATCTAAGGCATTATAGTTGAGAGGCATCCTTACCAAATTTTGGACATTATTCCCTATCTATCAACTTTTTATCTAACATAAGGCATAAGAATCATAGACAATCTCATAGCCAATCAAATTCCGTTATCTCAAACAATCAAACTTTCACTCATATGAAACTTCCCAATTTCATTCAACAAGGCTAGATCATGTGCAATGTTTTATTCCCTTGGGCTTTCTATGGCACCCATGTAACAAGCTTTAGATCAATGGCTCCCAAACTAGATAGTTTTAGGGCATTAAGTGTACAGACACTCCTTAGGATTTAATCATTCGAGTGTCAAAGGCAATGAAATAAAACTAGATCCTTCATTCAATTGAACTTTTTTTGGCTTGAGCAAAGCTCAAATTAGCATAATAGTACAGTATATTAGCATGAAACTTTTCACCTCCAGTACATATTACCCTGATCACTTTTGGTCATACCAAAATTCAACCTTTTTCATTCATTGTTTTGCATACAAATTTAACTAATCATCCTATAATCCTTATGAGAAATCTAAGGCAATATTTCCGGAAAAAATTCCTTAAGTGTCTCAGAATAGTTATCCTCTCAACTCCTCTACCCCCAACTTATTTGTGAATCATCTAAGAAAATTAAATCTAGTCTAGGGTCTGCACGAGCAATTTCAAAGATATATATGTTCCATTAAATTCAAATTATTCATAGAAATCATGTCATTATTCCAAGTTAATCAATTTCAATGCATCAATTGGAAGGACTTCTAAAAAAAATTTCAAGCATATGCCTCGTCGACATAAAAAAAATAGCAACCAAAATAAAAATAACAAATTAAATAATAGATAAAAAAATAAACAGAACAACCAAAACAAAACTAGCAAAAAGAAAGAAACAAGAAAACAGAAAGAAAGAAAATGAACACAAAGTAGGAACACTCCTTTGCACCCATATCAACAACCTCCTCAGTGGGATCAACATGGGCTGGAAACGGCCAAGGGACAAACTATGGTGGTAAGGGGTAATCAAGCACTGGCCGACCGACTGCAGTGTCAGCAACAATCATCAATTCCCTCTGGTACTGTCCTAAATACTGACTCAACATCTGAAAGTTCACACTAATAGCATTCTGAATTTGGTGTCCGAAATCTATGTGACTCTGCTCTAGTGCAGCAACCTGCTGTTGTAGACTCTCAAGTAACCCGGAAGGTGCAGATGAAGCATCCCTAGAATTGTCACCTTTTTCCTATGTGGTTCTGGGCTTTTTGACACCAGGGATCAGATGAATGACCTCCTTAATATCAAGCGCTCCTCCAGCTGCCGTTAAAGTCTCTCCTTCCCGTGGCTGAATTTTAGCCTTCAAGCAAAGGTCAGTAATCAAGGAAGGGAAGAAAATTACAGTAGTCTTCACCTTCGGGTCATAGGCAACCTTCCCTTCAAATGGTTTTATTTGTCGCACTAACGCCTTTTGTATCAAACACACAAGATCAATCTTCTTTGATGAAAGCATTGCATATACAAGTACTGCCCTTTCCCTGTTAACTTCAGATTTTTTCGTAGTTGGTTGGACAGAAAAACAGATTAACTTATATAGAAAACGAGCATCTTCAGTTAAAAATCCCCTTTTGACAATGTTGTTCAACTCCCATACAGCACGCGCGTGTGTAATCAAAAGTAGCACCTCATCCAGATCAACAAGAAAATTTCCTATTGATGGGTCAATCAATGGTGCAAACTCGCAAGAGATACCCGTGGGGAGACCAAGGCAAGTGCGAATATCCTCATCAGTGTATGAGATAGTCTTGCCTCTAATAGGAACAGATCCCAGTGTAAAGAATCCTGGAGCTTTCAAAAAAATGTCCAAAGCATTGCTATAAAACTCCTGAACCCATGAGAGCATAACAGGTTGTGGTGGTTCATAAAATTTCAACCACTTATTATCCCAAAATATTCTTTTCAGATTATGTTGCCTTGGTACCAGCTGCCTTTCCTTCAAAATCACCCGGGGTTTAAGATTGCTAAATCTCAAAACCAATGGGCCACTGGTTCGGCTTGTGCAGTGGCAACCAGGTAGGCTTACTAGGAAGGACCAGCATCACGTTCGAACTCCAGACGTTCGAGCGTGCTGACCGCGTGTTGTGCAATTTTTTACGACAGGGACGTCCGAATGTGAAGAGGTCTCACGTTCAAACATCTTGACTGGGAGTATTTTCATGCATGAAAAACAGAAGTAACTTAGAATAGAAAGAAAAACAGGGATTCTAAACAAACACCAAAATAAATAAAAATGAATAGAAAAAGCTTGGGTTGCCTCCTGAGAAGCGCTTGTTTAAAGTCATTAGCTTGACTTTGTTCGTTCATGTCAGTGAATCAGATCATGAAGCTCAACAGATATCTCATTTGCAGTCCAATCATTTCCTGCATAGTGTTTCACCCGTTAAAAATTTACTACAATGGTCTTTTGTGATTAACTCCACAATGCTAGAAGAGTAAACTCGAACCACCCGAAAAGGGCCCGACCAACGAGACTTGAGTTTGCCTAGGAAAAGTCATAGGCGAGAGAGTTGTACAACAAGACTTGCTCTCCCTTCTCAAATTCACGATGAGTGATGTGCTTGTCATGCCATCACTTAGTCCTTTCCTTGTACAACTTGGCGTTTTCATATGCATTTGCCTCCATTCCTCTAATTTATGCAGCTGGGGTATTCGATTATTACCTACAACCTTGGCATCTAAGTTAAGAAATTTGATAGCCTAGTATACACGATGTTCAAGTTGCACGAGTAAATGACATGTTTTCCCAATAATAAGTATAAGGGGACATGCCAATTGGGGTTTTAAAAGCAGTTCGGTAGGCGACAACGGATCATCTAACTTGAGAAACCAATTGGTTCTATGGCTGTTGACCGTTTTTTCCATAATTCTTTTAATTTCCCTAGTGGACACTTCCACTTGACCACTAGTTTGGGGGTGATATGGGGTGGACACCTTATGTTTAACATCATACTTATTCAACACGATTTCGAATTGCCTATTACGAAAATGGGTACCACCATCAGTAATGATAACTCTAGGCGTGCCAAATCTTGTAAAAATTCTTTTTTTCAAAAATTGCACAACTGCCTAAGCATCATTAGTTGGTAGTTCTTGAGCCTCTACCCATTTAGAAACATAGTCCACATCAACTAAAATACACTTGTTAGAACAAGAACTTGTGAAGGGTCCCATTAATTCTATACCCCACACATCAAAAGTTTCACTTTCAAGCACATTGTTCAGAGGCATCTCATGAAGTCTAGAAATATTACCAGTGCACTGACAACGATCACAAGATTGCACATATGCATTGGCATCTTTAAAAAGAGTAGGCCAAAAAAACCCTGATTGAAGTACCTTTGCCGCAATCTTAGTGGGACCAAAGTGAAGTTCCACTAGCATATTATGGCAATGTGCCAAAACAGATGCCACTTCTTCCTTGGGAATACATCGTCTGATCATTCCATCTGTACCAACCTTAAAGAAAAATGGATTTTCCCAGAAGTATTGTCTGGCATCTTTTAAAAACTTTTTTCGTTGATGATATGTGAGACCAGGGAGTGTAACACCAGTAACAACATAATTGGCATAATCAGCGTACCATGGGAGGGGAGTTATAGATAGATCAAAACATTGTTCATCCGGAAATTCCTCTCTAATGGGTATATTGTCATCTAATTTTTCATTAGTCAACTCTAGTCTAGATAGGTGGTTTGCTACAACATTCTCAGTACCTTTCTTATCTCGAATTTCTAAGTCAAATTCTTGCAATAACAGTATCCACCAAACCAGTCTAGGTTTTGCATCCTGTTTAACGAGCAGATATTTCAAGGCAGAATGGTCGGTGTAAACTATTACCTAATTAAGAATTAAATAGGAGTGAAATTTTTTCAATGCAAACATCACTACTAAAAGTTCTTTTTCAGTCGTTGCGTAATTAATCAGAGAATCATTCAACGTACGACTGGCATAGTAAACATAAGGAAAATTTTACCTTTTCGCTGACCTCGAACCCCTCCTACTGCAGTATCACTCGCGTCGCACATGAGCTCAAATGCTAGGTCCCAACCTGGTGCCGACATCACGAGTGCAGAAATCAACTTCTCCTTTAGGGTAGGGAATGCCTGCATACAATTGTCATTAAAATCAAAAGACGCATCTTTCATAAGGAGGGTAGATAGAGGTTTAGCAATTTTAGAGAAAAATTCACTATAAAGCGTCGATAAAACCCAACATGGCCCAAGAAACTCCTCACAGCCTTGACTGTGCATGGTGGAGGTAGATTGGCTATTACTTCAACTTTTGCTTTATCCACTTCAACCCTTTCTCGCAAAATCTTATGGTTTAGAACAATACCCTCTTGTACCATAAAATGGCACTTCTCCCAGTTAAGCACAAGATCAGTTTCTTCACACCTCTGCAACACTAATGTTAGATTATGCAAACAGAATTCCTAAGTGGATCCGACTATAGAAAAATCATCCATAAATATTTTAATGAATTGTTAAACCATAATGTGAAAATTAGCCATCATCTATCTTTGAATTGTGGCTGGGGCATTATATAAACCGACATGCATTTGTCTATAAGCAAAAATTCCATAAGGACAAGTGAAAGTAGCTTTCTCTTGATCCTCGGGTGCAATGGCAATTTGATTATATCCGGAATAGTCGTCTAAGAAACAGTAATATTCATGCCCAGCTAACCTTTCTAACATTTGATCAACAAAGGGGAGGGGAAAATGATCTTTAAGAGTATATTCATTCAACTTACGATAATCTATGCATACTCTATACCCCGTAATAATACGAGACTGAAGTAAATCATTGTTCTCATTGCGTATCACAATTGTACCTCATTTTCTTGCAACTACTTGGGTAGGACTAACCCACTGGCTGTCAGATATAGGGTAGATGACCCTAGCATCCAAGAACTTTATCACTTCATTTTTCACCACTTCTTGAATTTTTGAATTGGACCTCCTCTGTGGTTGGATAGTCGGCTTTGCCGTTGCCTCCAATAGAATTTTATGCATGCAGATTGCTGGACTGATCACTTTTATATCTGCAATTTTCCATCCAAAAGCTCTCTTGTGACTCCTCAGAACTCCCATTAACTGTTCTTGAATTCCTGTAAGAGAAGAAGAATTAATTAATGGTAGAGTTTTATCCTTGTTTAGAAAAATATATTTAAGATGTGATGGCAAAGGCTTGAGTTTAAGAAGAGGCGGATCTTCGACAGATGGTCGTGATACACTTGACAGTGGTCTGTCCAATTTCTCAAATGTCCTTTGAAAAAAGAAGGGATGTTTTTTGATATTGCACACAAGTTCAGATTCTTCCTCCTCAACTAGCTCCATGTCAAAAGTTCCCATGAAACATAACTCAGATGATTCTTCTTGTGGGTCTCCCGGAGCTTCATTAGTATTTAACAAATCAATGATATCAGTACATTCAGCATGTCCTGTCTCTGGGGATTGCTTCATTATGTCAAAAACATCAAATGTCATATGCTCATCTCCTACTTTCAAAGTCATCTTACCATTGGCTACATCGATGACTGCTTGAGCTGTAGCTAAGAAGGTTTTTCCTAAGATCAGAGGGCTATCGTCATCTTCCTCCATTTCAAGAATTACGAAATCAACTGGAAAGTAGAACTTCCCAACTTGAACAATCACATCCTCAATAATTCCCTTAGGATGTTTGACCAATCGATCAGCGAGTTGCAGAGACACGATTGTTGGTTTCGGATTACACTTACTCAATTTCTTGAAGAGAGAATATGGGAGTAGATTTATGCTGGCTCCTGAATCACAAAGCGCCTTGTTGAAAGTGAGCTTCCCGATTGTACATGGGATCATGAATCCTCCATGGTCCAAAAGCTTTTCCGACATCTTATTGAGAACTATCGTCGAGCATTCTCTAGTCAGACAAATTGTTTCATTCTATCGCAATTTCTTCTTATTTGTTAAGATATCCTTAAAGAACTTTATGTCTTCGGTATCTATAAGATAACATCAATGAAAGGAATGTTAATGTTCAATTCTTGAAGAATCTTCAAAATTTTAAGAAAGCTTGCATCAAATTCCTTTCTATTCTTATGTTGAGCAAGAGGAAAGGGTAAACGAATTTCTATGGGGAGACTGGGCGATGAATTCTCATTGGCTTGATTTGTAGTAGCTGGCGTTCGAACATCGATATCATCCGCGTACGAACGTTGCTCAATTGATGTTCAAATGTTTGAGGTTTCATGTTCGGACATGCTGATCAAATGCGATCTGTCTACTCCACTGCTAAAACTCACAACATTACACTGCTCCAATGATCCTGACTTCGTAGCATTTAACAACATTCTTGCAGTGTTCTCCGCTTTAGAATTCACACTCATCGCCTCTAATGCTTTGGGAGGTTCGTGGTGGGATGTTTCTGTATCACTATTCAGCTTTTCCTCTGCTTTTCTATACACAATAGTGATTTCGTCTACGATTCCAAGTCTCATCAAGAGGTATGCCCTCATCATCCTTGGGGTATAATTTGTCTTCCCTCGCTAGTTGTTCCAATTTTAACCAAGCGGTTTGAGCATCTAATCCCAACAAATCACCATCAGCTCTATCATTGAGTCGATGCTTCATTGTTGTTCACACCCCATTATAAAAGTACCGGACAAGATTACTCTGAGAATAACTATGAGTTGGGCGTTTCTTCATTATTCCTATGAATCTTTCCCATAGTGAAGCTAACGATTCTCTTAGTTTTTTCTGAAATACTGATATTTTGCTCCGTAACTTATCAACCTTTGACTGTGGGAAGAATTTGTCCAGGAATTTCCAAACCAGATCTTGCCATGTTGTGACAGATTGTGTAGCTAGAAATGGATACCAAGTTATTCCTTTATCCTTGAGGGAGAAATGAAATAAACAAAGGTGGATAGCATTTAACTCTGCAGGAATAAAGGGTATGTCAGTCGTAATATCATAGAACTCTTCCAAGTGATCATATGGTGATTCTCTCGAGTCCCTAGAAAATGGTCGGTTCTCGATCCTAGTAATTACGTGATTCGGGATATGGAGATTTCGTGTATGCAAGGGTGGAAGGACAGCCGGTCCTCAGAAAATAGGCATTTGGGGGAGTTGGCTATCTCGAATGGACGGTACAGGCTTTGGTGCTGGTGGTTGTATGGCTTGCAAAAGATTCTGTAACCATGCTTGATTTTCCAGAAGACTCGTATCCGGAAGAGTGGTAACCATCATTCAAACCTGAACAAAGAACAATAAAATAAAGAAATTAAAAACTTGCAGTAAAATAAAAAACTGAAAGAAAACAAGTCTCCGAAAACGGCACCACAAACTTGATGTACAAAACCCAATCGTGTATTTAACAGAAAGAGGACTAATCGTGTGTAGTAATAAACTGGACAATTAAGTCCAGCATGTCAAACCCACATAGACTTGTCTTTCAATTTTGCAAGAACTTAACCAAACTAATAATAACTAAACGCAACAAACTCAATAAATATGATTATGAAGTAATAGATAAAATTATATGAGAACAACGACTAAGACACATACAATGACACATATTTACTTGTATTTATATAACTGTTGTTCTTCAAGTTATTAGACTAATGTCGCTGTGGCGGAAAATTCCTTAAGAATATTATCATGCGGATCTCTCGCACATGATAACTTACACTAAATTAGTTGTAGTAATCGCTACTGCATGTGTTAGGAAATTTCATGTTAGATGTTTTGATGATGACAAGATAGGATTTTGTGTTAGACCCGAAAAGAATGTAAGTTTGTATTTTCTTAGAACATTTGTATAAGCGTTTGAAAGGCTGTAATTTTATTAAGCTTGTAATTTTTATCTTTGTAGACTTTAGACTAAGTATTGAATACTAATTCGCTAGTAGAGTTTTAGGTGAGTCTATTAGACATGAAGTTGAAGATCAGTGTCTGAAGACAAGTAAAGATGAAGATTTTGTTTTAAGCGATTGCCAATCGCTATGGACTGTTTCAAAGTTTATAAATCAAGCGATCAAAGTAAGCAAGCAATCAAGTAGATCAGATTCACCTGAAATAAATTCCGAAATCACTAAGGACTTAAATGCAATCATTTAACGAGCATTTATTTCCAATGGGAAATAAATTCAAATGCATTAAATGCTTGATAAGAGCATTAAATGTGATAAGGACAAATTGTATATGGAGCAAGCTACTTATTGGCTAAGACTGTCAGAATTTCAGAGTTCAAACCTGCCACATCAAATCAGTGCAGCAGGATTTCAGGAATGTCAGAGAAAAAGTATGACTCACTCGCGTGTGAGAGGCACGCACCTGAATATGTCCAACGGACAAATCCCAAAAAATTGCCTATAAATACCTCATTCTAGCAAACCCTAAAAAATACATAGATACACGTACATACAAAAGAAAGTCAAAACTTTACTGAAATTCTCTCTCTAAAAAAGGCTTAGAAACTCCATGGCTAAAATTCTTCCAAGTTTCTTAAATACATTCCAGACAGTCATAGATATCTCAAATATCTTCAAAGAAGAACCATACAATATTTTTGAGATATCCTAAGTTGTTTGAACTTTCTAAATTCTTGTGTTATTTACTATCATTTACTGTTTTATTATCTAACTTTATATTTTATTATTTATCCTGAAAAAGATAAGAAAAATGGTTAAGCAACTATTTGACCAAAACGAATGCTAAAGCTTTAAAAATCATTTCTGCTGTGTTAACCCTGATTATGCGATCTAAGCGTTACCCTACTTTGGTAAATTGCTAAAATCACTAAGTCTATGTTATCCTTGCTGTAGCGCCTGACCCAAGTGCTCAGCTCTCTGAGTGTTCAAACATTTAAAAGTGATACTAAATTTTTGAAGTCGAAAAAGACTTCAGGGTCTATTTAACCCCCCCTCCTTCTAGACCCTTTCGTATGCCACTTGGGACCACCAAGTGGTATCTGAGCAGTTGAAGTAGAAACCTAAGCGTTTCCGAGCGTAACTGCTGTTTAGATCCATTTTTCTAAACTTAGACGCTTTAATTCTCTTTAAAAAAAATCTCATATTATAGCTTTTAACAAAATACCTAAGTTAGTTAAATCAAACTATGATTCTTGGAAACTTAGAGCATTTGCATATCTATGTTCATGTGATAATGAGATGTGTGATGTAATTACAGATGGCCCCATTCAGATCATGAAAGTTGTAACTCGAGCACCTGGAGCGATTGAGGCTACTACACATGGTTATGTCGAGAAGCCCAAGTTAGAATGGACGCCAGACGATCGGAGAAGAGAAAATCTAGATAATGTTGGATGAAGTGCACTATACTCAGCGTTAGGAGACAATGATGCATTATTCAACAAGATCAAGAAATGTAAGACATCAAAAGAAATATAGGATATGTTGGATATCGTGTGTGAAGGTTCAGCACAGATGAAGGAGAACAAGCTCTCCATAGCTATGCAAAGATTTGAGCATTTTAAAAAGCAGAACAATGAGACCCTAGAACAATTAGACGCAAAATTCACTATGCTCATTACAGAGTTAGCGTCACTGGGCAAGGAGTTGACTAATAAGGAAATGGTCAACAAGATACTCAAAAGTCTTCCAGGCAAGTATTTGATTAAGACTGTTGCCATGAGAGAATCATAGACATTGGAGACTCTAACTCCAGAACATGTATTTTCAGAGTTGAAGGCATTTGAGTTTGAACTAGGAGAAGTCAGTGACACAACGAGTTCTGCGTCAGCGACTAAATCATGAGCCCTAATAGCTACGACTAAGAGCAAGGGAAAGTCAGTCAGTGAGGTGAAAGTGACAGAATCAAATGAGGAAAAGGAAATGGCTTTGTTGGTTAAAAAATTTAACAAATTTCTAAGATACGAAAAGAGAAACCTTAGACATCATTTCAAACCCTTCCTCCTGCACCAGCGCCGTAGTATCAAGTGCCAGTGTATTCTGCTCCTCAGACTCCAGTGCTAGTTCCATACCAAGCGCCTCCATCCCCTACTCAGAATCTCTCAGCGCCAGTAGTTTCCAAAAGGTTATCAACTGAACAGAAAATGAAAACAAATCTTTTTTGTAACTGTAGGAAACCAGGGCACTACTAGGTAAACTAACCTTATCCAAATGTGTCTAAGCCTACAAGGCAAGACTATGCGGATAGAAACCACTTCAGGAGCAACCTTCGCCAACAATGTCTGCTAGCAGAATCTGAACCATTCTCCGCACCTGAAGAGGACTTGGAATCATCAGATGAATGCAGTGATGATGAGCCAACAAATTTATCTTATGGCAAGAGATGAAGAAGCGTCTGATGATTCGCTATCTAACGTAAACAATGAATTGTCTCATCCTCTTTCTTATGATGAATTACTTCACAAAGTTAATGAATATTATAAAGATTGTCAACATGCTGCTAAGATATGTCAAAATCACTTCGATATCATTTCATCGCTCACAAGTAATAGAATTACGCTCAAGGAAGAGTTGCAAGTTCAGCAACAATGCATTGAGAAGAATCAATCGCTTGAGAAAAAGTTTTAGGCCGAAGCTATCAATACCGCTTGCTACACTCAGAACCGGTGTATGATCAATAAGCAACATGAGAAAACTCCATATGAGTTGTGGAAGGGATGTAAGCCTAACGTTTCATATTTTCATGTATTTGGTTCAAAATGTTTCATTCATAACAATGGATCCCAAAGTCTAAGGACATTTAATCCTAAAGCGGATGAAGGAATTTTTCTAGGCTATGCTAAAAATGGAAAGAGTTTCCGCATCCTAAATAAGATCAAATCAAAGGTTGAAGAATCCATTCATGTTGTGTTTGATGATGCTAACCAAGAACCGAGTAAGGTAAATCCTGATGATGTAGAAATTGAAGAGCTTGCCCAACAAGCATCACAAATCAATCTTTGTGCCCAATCCTAAGGTTACTCGTGAGGTTACAAATGGTGATAATGTCAGAAATGCAGATGATCACGAAGAGAATGATCATCAAGAGCAAATTGGAACTGTGAATGATGTAGCGACTGCGCAAGAGACAAATGAGGGTCAAGCGACTGATGATCAAGAGTCTCTCAACCCGTTCCAACCAGATCGTAAATGGCTTAGAGACCATCCACCAGAGCTAGTGATTGGAGATATTGAAGCACTTGTTAGAACTAGGTCCGCAACAATCAATGAGGCCATGTTCGCAAGCTTTCTATCTGAAATGGAACCAAAGAAAGTGGATGAAGCGCTCAATGATTCAAGTTGGGTAGAAGCGATGCAAAAAGATCTTAATCAATTTGAGAGAAGCCATGTTTGGACGCTAGTACCAAGACCAACTCACCAAGGAGTTATTGGAACTATATTTGTTTTTAGGAACAAGATGGATGAAGATGGCATTATTATAAGAAACAAAGCCAGATTAGTCGCTCAGGGTTATTGTCAAGAAACTTATGCCCCAATAGCCTATCTTGAAGCGATTCAGATATTCCTAGTGTTTGTACTAAATGGACATGAAGAGTGCATTCCTGAAAGGTAAACTCCAAGAAGAAGTTTATGTAGAACAACCACTAGGATTCATCAACAACCATGGAAAAAGTATGGTCTACAAATTGGATAAGGCACTTTATGGCTTTAAACAAGCACCAAGAGCATGGTATGACACTCTCTCTATCTTCCTTATAGGTAAAGGCTTTTCAAAAGGCAGTGTTGATACAACGTTATTTAAAATTACCCATAATGAAGATATTCTCTTAGTCCAAATTTATGTTGATGATATTATATTTGGTTCTACTAATAAACGATTGTGTGAGAAGTTTTCGAAAATGATGCAAGATCAATTTGAAATGAGCATAATTAACTTTCTTCTTAGGACAACAAGTTAAACAACTCCCTATTCGCATATTTATAAATCAAGCTAAATATACAAGAAATATGATTAAGAAATTTGGTATGGAAAATGCATCATCTTCAAAGATTCCAATGAGCCAAACGATTAAGTTAGATAAGGATGAAAGTGGGAAGAAAGTTGATATCACTAACCATAGAGGTTCTTTATCTTACCGCTAGTAGACCCGATATTATGTTTTCGGTATGCATGTGTGCACGCTTTCAAGCTGATTCTAGATAATCACACTTAAATGCTGCCAACAGAATCCTTAAATACCTAAAAGGCACACAAAATGTGGGCTTGTGGTATCTAAAGGATTCTCCTTTTGAACTAATTGGTTATTCAGACGCAGATTTTGCAAGATGCAAACTAGACAGAAAAAGTACTAGTGGTACATGTCAATTTCTAGGTGATAGATAGATTTCGTGGCATAGTAGGAAACAACAATCCATAGCGACTTCTACCGCTGAATCAGAGTATGTAGCCGCTGGAAGTTGTTGTGAATAAATCCTTTGGATGAGATAACAACTTAGAGATTATGGAACAATCCTGTCCTACCCCAATCCATTGTGATAACCAAAGCGCTTTAGCTATGACTCAAAACCCAGTCCTTCATTCTAGAACTAAACACATTGACATTCGCTACCATTTCTTGCGTGACCATGTTCAAAAGAAAGATATGTCCATGCATTTCATTGGTACTGACAAACAATTGGCAGATATCTTCACCAAAGCACTCAACGAACAACGCTTCTCACTTTGAGAAATGAATTAGGTATGATCGATTTAAACGCTTCAATCATAAAGCATTATATTTTATAGGCATATAATTTGGGGGGAATCCATTTTATTTTTATGTCTAAAGCATTTTTCAAAATTGAAATGAGTTATCAATTTTGGGGGGAACTTTAAAATTGTACTTATTCCAATCTATAAGCGATTGTGATCAAAAATGACTTTGAAAATTTTATGCATTGATCACTAGCATTTTTTTTATGCATGACAAAATCAATCTCTAACAAAATTAAAGGAAAATGTCTTTTAAAGATCAAAAGTGATTGACCTTTTATCAAAAGACTTCAGCGTTAAAAGACTCCCACTTTAACGCTAAGTAACTTTCTCTAAAAAGCATGCGCATAGTTTTCATCCCTAAAAGGTAGCGTGTGGATAAGTCCAAAAGGTGAGATTTGCCAACTGCCCACACGTGCCTATCAAATCAAATTGACGGTTAATGATTCCTATCTAAAAACTAGGCGGTTCAGTAACTGCACCTGTCTGAGTATGTGTCAATGTTGTTGGTCCCAAGTGGCATACGAAAGGGTCTAGAAAGAGGGGGTTGAATAGACCCTGAAGTCTTTTTCGACTTCAAAAGTATGTATCACTTTTAAAGATTATAACGCTTAGGAAGTTGAGCGCTCGGGTCAGACGCTTCAGTAAAGATAACTTAGATTTAGTGATTTCAGCAATTTACCAAAGTAGGGTAACGCTTAGATCGCTTAATCAGGGTTAGCATAGCGGAAATGATTTTAAAGCTTTAGCATTCGTTTTGGTTAAATAGTCGCGCATGTCTTTTTCAAAGTAATTAAGAAAATATAAAGTAAGACAATAATGAAAGTAAATGACACAAGATATATAAGGTTCACTGGGTGATGTAGTCCCAACTACGTCCTTCTTCTCCTTTTTCACTTGGAGGAAATTTACTAAGATGATTATCAAAGAATTACACAGAATCTTCTACAAGATAGTAAATGGGTAAAAATGATCTCGGGCTCCTTGACCACACAGACTTCAGCACCAATGAAGATCTTTTTCTAGAAGCTTCTCTCACTCAGAAATAATGCCTGTAAGGGGTTTCAACAACTTTCTCACTCAGATGAAGGGTTGAGGGTTTTATCACAAGGGTTTGTTTGTTTTTGGAAATATCAAACAATTTGGAATATCTCAGTAAGAGTTTAGGTCTCTTCTTTGGAAGATGTTTGAGATATTTGTGACTGTATGGAATGTATGTAAAAAGCTTGAAAGATTTTGGCTATGGAGTTTCTAAATTTTTTCATCAATAGAATTTCAGTAGAGTTTTCTTGTGTATTTACGTATGTCTCTATATCTCTGTGTGTGTAGGGTTTGCTGGAAGGAGGTATTTATAGGCAATTCTTGGGATTTGTCCGTTGGACACATGTGAGAGTGTGCCTTTCACGCGGCGCTTGATTATACCTTTTCTCTGACATTCTTGAATTCCTGCTTGTTCCGATTGGACGGGAGCAGCTATAAACTTTGATGTTCTGACAGTCTAGTCAAAAGTTGGCTTGTCTACAAGTCATATTGGCTTATAATATTTAATGCTCTTATCAGGCATTTAATGCATTTGAATTTATTTTTCGTTTGAAATAAATGTCCGTTGAATGATTGCATTTAAGTCCTTCATGACTTGAGAATTTATTTCAGGTGAATCTGATTCTGATCGCTAGAGTGCTTTGAGTGCTTGATTCAAGAATCATGTAATAGTCCTTTAGCATTTGACAGACGCTAAGGATAAATCTTCATCTTCTTCTGACTTCAGACGCTGATCTTCAACTTCTTCTCTAATAGACTCACCTAGAATTCTATTAGCGAGTCAGTATCTAATACTTAGTCTAAAATCTACAAAGATAAAAATTACAAGCCTAACAAAATTACATACTTTCAAACGCTTATACAGTTGATCTATGAAATATAAACTTCCATTATATTTTGGGGTCCAACACAAAAATCCTATCTTGTCATCATCAAAACATCTAACATGAAATTCCTAACAATTTCCCCCTTTTTGATGATGTCAAGACCTTAACTCTTATAATTATTTTATAAATTAAGAATTCAAAGAAAAAACCCAAATAAATATAAGTTAGCTTTTGGAAAGTTAGTAAAGTTAGCTAATGTTAGATTAGCCTCAACAAGTTGTTTCAGCGATAAATCATTCATTTACATAGAGAGATAAGCATACATGATTTATACTGAATATAAGATAATAAAAAAATATAAAGCATTCATCTTTTCTGTCCCTTTATGCTTTCTTTTTTTTGGTAGATCTCATTTGCTAAGTCCATGAGGAGTCGATCAACGTCTATCATGGTGGTATGTTGGAGTTCATCATAGTCATACCTTCGTTGTCTAGCGCTTTCATTCAATTCCTTCAGCCTGTCCACCCATTCCCTTGGAGGAATACCAAGTTCACGAATTAAATCGTAATAGATATCTTGTCTTCTATCGTTGGATGGTTTCCAGTTGATAGGTCGTCTAAGCGGTCCGGCATAAGGATGAAATCCCATACTCTCCAAAAATTCAACGTCCAACTCCAGGAGCAAGTACTTCTTAGATAATATCTTGGCTTTCTCTTTTTAGTTAGCATCTTCTTTATGCTCACTATTTCTTCAAACATTGATCGCCAGTGTTTATTATCTGTTTTAGATATTGCCTTGGACTTTTCTTTCTCTTCCCCCTTCTTGACATCAGCAAGAGAAGTCTTTAAGTCAGCGATGTCCCTTCGGAGAAGCTTAACTTCATCTATCAAGAGAGTAATCTGTTCAGCGATACTATGAGAGATAATGTTGGAGGAATTGTGACGCTCGGTAACAGCTGAAGCATTCTGAGCAAGCGTCTGGTTGAGATCGTCCGAAAGCTCTTTGTTGGAGATTGTAAGCTTGTTGGCATTTCTCAAATTAGTTTTGAGAACTGTTTCTACTTGATTAAGCGTGGAAGTACTTCACTCTTCTAATCGAGAACAAGATCCCTTTAGATCGCTGAGAGAATGTCGAACAAATTTTCTGAAATCTTTAGTTTCTTGATCATTGTCAGAGTCTGAATCTGATGAATCGGAAGAGGAACGCTCAAGTCCGTGAGAGCTTTAGACTGCTGGAGCTTTGCCTTTAAATTTGTCTCTGATAATAAGCTCTTAGTCTATGCGGTTAAGTCAGCATGAACCTCTTCTATTGCTGAGTCTAGCGTCTGAGTTGTGGAGTTAATTTGAACAATTTGTTCATCAAGGGGAACCTCAACTGCTGGAGCGTTGGGGGCAACATCTTGCATATCAGCGTCTGTAGGTTGAGTCGCTTCCACAGCAGAAGTTTGTTCTTCTTCTATTGCAACAATCTCAATTGGAGACGCTGGACTTGCAATAGGAATGACCCAGAGTGGGCCAATTGCTTCCATTATATGCCTTGGACTAAATAGGTTTGTCTGCGGGATAAAGAATATAGCGTCTTCACGGTCTTCATTTCTTAGTGCAAGTTGCACTCCTTCTGGCAAATCAACTTCTGAAGTATAAGAGTTGTAGAAGTCCAAAATAAAAGCCATTAGCGCTTGAGCTGCTTCTTGGTCCACTGGCCTAATCAGCGATATCATCTTGGCCACTTGAATGTTCTGTTCACAAAAGATCACAGGGTGAAGATTGTATCCTCAGGAAGTCGCTTAGCCCTGAATAGTGATTGAAAGTGATATCTAGCGCTTGTGCATTTTCTATCACTACTCTTCTGTCTCGGTAGAATTCAGCAAACTCAGCATGCTCATCTGCAACATCGACAAAAATTTCACTTTGTCCTGGAAGAAACGGCTGTTTACTGGTGGAGGCTTCTTCGTTCAAATCTGGAAAAATTCGCTGAACAAACGCTTGACGGGGGTGAAACACATAGTGCCCGCCTTGACGGAATAAGGCTAGCTGTTGATGAATGTAGCTCTCGATGGGTTGCCTACAAACTGGCAAATCGCTAATATTTCCGGCAATATGCTGATGCTGATGAAGTAAAAAGGTAGCAAACCCTCTGCGTCTGTATTCTATTCCAAATTAAAAAAGGAATGGATATCTCACGAGTTCTTCAAAGGTATAGAAGTGTAAAGCAAACTCTTCAGCCCATCTGGCTGTATCCATCATCCATCGCTTACCAAGCTTGTTAGCTTTCTTCTGATCTTTTCTGGCAGCAAGGAATTTCTCAAAGCGTTTAGTTTCTTCATCGTAATCCTTAACCCATAATCTTGCAAGGTATTCTCAGGCTTCATCTTCCATCCACGAGTTGATAGGGTTGGGACGCTCAGCAACTACTGCTCCTTTCCCTTTCCACAATCTGAGAGGTTTAGGGGATAGAGCGTTTTGAGGAGAATGAACGACTTTGGGAAAAGCGAAGTATCCAATCCTGTTGAGAATTTCTTCGTCTGGATTCTTTGACCAATCACCCATATGAGGATTCTTGATGACGATCTTATTCTAGCGGCATAGTAGAACTCAACGTCTGCATTGTATCCACGAGGAAAGAAGTCTATGACACGGGGAGGAGATCCGGTTGGAGTGGGAATGAAGGCAATAGATTCTGTTGGGATAGGGGCCACTTCTATCGACCTCTCAGCATGCTCAGTCGCTTCATTGACTGGAGATGTGTCAGCGTCAGGAAGAACATGGACTACTTTCTTAGCGATATCCACAACTGCTTCTATATCCATACCCAATTCAACAGGAATCTCGAAAGGTGAAGGTGCATCAGCGTCTGGTGCATCTTGAGCTGATACTACAACGCTTACCCTGAGGACTATCATCGACTTTGTCAGTCGCTTGATCTGTTTCATCAATTGGTATAGTTTTCTCAGGCTCCGGGACCTCTTCATCAGGATCTAAATCGAGAAAAGAAGTGAGGGGATCAGTGCGAATAGGTATATTCAAAGTCTCAAGAATGTTAAGAGCATTTTGAATATCCGCGTCAACTTCGGCTGAAAAAGGTTTTAACCTAGCGTTAGAAAAGGAAACCTAACGAGAAAAGGATAAACTACTTTGTTTTTCACAAGTACTTACCCTGAAAACGAGCAGCCTTCTCAAAAAAAGTAGTGTCTCTAGGCTCAGGAGAAGATTTAGGAATAGCGTCTGAAGAAGGAAGAGGAACACTCGCTGAGTCTTCAAGTGCTGGCTCGACTGGAGCGCTTGTTGATGTAGCTGGAGTGGATGAAGGAGTATGCCTGCGTGCTAGAGGTACTTCTTCTTCTTCTAATTCTTCTTCCTCGTTTATTTGAAGATACATGTTGGAGGGGGAAAGGGTGATTTGGGAGAAGGAGAGGGAGACTTCGGTTGATTCTTGGGCTTCGGCTTCGGCTTCTGCTTCTTTGCTGGTTTTGATGGCTTAGCGACTTTCAAGATGATTTTTCGTTTGGGTCACTTAACCACTACTTCTTCTTCCGATGATGATGAAGACGAAGACGCTTGCTCTTCATCATCGCTGCAAACAACTCCTTCGGCAAGAATTCGCTCACGCTCTTTTTTAGGAACCGCTGCTCCACTATGTTTTCTTGGCTTTAGCAGCTTGCCGATCATCTTCTTTCCATAGAACTTTGGCACTGGGATTTTCTTTCCAGCGGAGTTGGTGAAACAGCTAGCGCTAAGAATTCGACTTAAAACAATCCTGTAAGGCTTGGGATTAACCTATTTGGCCATCGCTTGTTTGAATCGATTAAAAACATAAAGTGACCAATTTATCTTCAGTTTGGTCAGAATGGCCACCATAATCTTGTACTGGAGGTTGGAAAATTTATCGAAGCTTCTCTTTCTGCATTTGATCATCTTGGCGCATATGTCCGCAAGAATGACATACTCGCCCTTCATATCATTTTTCTTGAAGTTGGGTTCGTAGGCAGCCTCAACTTCATCTTTCTTTATCAGTGCCCAGACCTTAGTAGCATCACCAAGAGTGACATTTTCCACTTCGGCACCATCATTTGGCAAGTTTAGTAGAGATGAAATCAGAGAAGGGGTGAGAACGAAGGTCTCACGGGCAAAAGGAAAGACGCAGGAAATGGAGTTTCCATCATCGAAAATCTTTGCATTCTTGAAGAAGAATAGGGTTTTTTCCTCAAAGAAATTGAAAACAACAGTTATCATGTCGCGTAAACCAGACTCCTGGACAAGTGGAAGAACAATCCATAGAGAGAAGTTCTGGTTATCGAAAAGATAGTCCTAGTTAACAAGAAAATTGGCGTTAACAGTGACTATTTTTTCTGATTTGGAAGATTTTCCGGCAGCAGATTTGAAAGATTTGGGTGTCGTTGGTGAACTTGGAAAAGCTTCGGTTGAGGAGAGAAAAGAGAGAAAGAGCTTTTACAATAAGAGTGTTTGGAAGTGACAAAGTTTTACGGTAAAGATTACAAAGGGTTTAAATAGGAAGCAAACATAACTCCTCAACTGGTAGATAAATGACACGTGTTCAGAAGTTAGTTTTGAAAATATCAAAAAGTAAATCTGAGCCGTTTATTCATAAAGGCGGATGTCAAAAAGTGCGGTAAAATGGGTAACTACTGTGGAATATAATGGTTTGAAATCCGCAGTTACTTTTTCAAAAATGTTTGAATAAATTGAAATTTTCAGTGTGATAGTACAGAGACACGTACTCAGACTGGTGCAGTTACTGAACCGCCTAGTTTTTAGATAGGAATCATTAACCGTCAGTTTGATGTGATAAGCTCGCGTGGGCAGTTGTCAAATCTAATTTTTTGGACTTATCCACACGCTACTTTCAGCAATAAAAACTATGCATGAATTTCAGAAAAAGATTACTTAGCGTTAAAGTGGGAATCTTTTTAACGCTGAAGTCTTATACGAACAAAATTTAATTTCTTAAAGTTAAAGATAAAATCAATCGCTTGAAGTTATAAAAGACATTTTCATTTATTAAGGATTGATTTTGTCATGCATAATAGATAAACGCTAGTGATCAATGCATAAATGTTCAAAGTCATTTTTTATCACAGTCGCTTATGAGTTGAGATAAGTATAATTTTAAGGCTCTCCCTAAAATTGATGACTCATGTTAATAAAAAATGATTTAGATATAAATATAAAGTGGATTCCCCCTAAATTATATGCCTATAAATTATTATTTTATTATGATTTAAGCATTGAAATCAATCATACCTAATTCACTTCTTAAAGTGAGAAAGCGTTGTTCGTTGAGCGCTTTGGTAAAGATATCTGCCAATTGTTTAGTTCTAGAATGAAGGACTGGATTTTGGGTCATAGCTAAAGCGCTTTGGTTATCACAATGGATTGGGGTAGGACCTAGGATTGTTCCATAATCTCTAAGTTGTTGCCTCATCCAAAGGATTTGTGCACAACAGCTCCCAGCGGCTACATACTCTGCTTCAGCAATAGAAGTCGCTATGGATTGTTGTTTCTTACTATGCCACGAAATTAGTCTATCACCCAGAAATTGACATGTACCACTAGTGCTCTTTCTATCTATTTTGCATCCTGCAAAATCTGCGTCTGAATAACCAATTAGTTCAAAAGGAGAGTCCCTTGGATACTATAAGCCCACATTTTGTGTGCCTTTTAGGCATTTAAGGATTCTCTTGGTAGCATTTAAGTGTGATTCTCTAGGATCATCTTGAAAGCGTGCACACATGCATACCAAAAACATAATATCGAGTCTACTAGCGGTAAGATAAAGGAGTGATCCAATGATACCTCTATAGAGCGTGCACACATGCATACCGAAAACATAATATCGGGTCTACTAGCGGTGAGATAAAGGAGTGATCCAATGATACCTCTATAGTTAGTGATATCAATTTTCTTCCCACTTTCGTCTTTATCTAATTTAAGCATTTGGCTCATTGGAATTTTTGAAGATGATGCATTTTCCATACAAATTTCTTAATCATAACACGTGTGTATTTAGCTTGGTTTATAAATATGCCATTAGGGAGTTGTTTAACTTGCAATCCTAAGAAGAAAGTTAATTCACCCATCATGCTCATTTCAAATTGATCTTGCGTCATTTTTGAAAATTTCTCACACAATCGCTTATTAGTAGAAACGAATATAATATCATCAACATAAATTTGGACTAAGAGAATATCTTCATTATGGATAAATTTTAAATAACGTTGTATCAACGCTGCCTTTTGAAAAGCCTTTACCTATAAGGAAGATAGAGAGAGTGTCATACGATGCTCTTGGCGCTTGTTGAAGGCCATAGAGTGCTTTATACAATTTGTAGACGATACTTTTGCCATGGTTGTTGATGAATCCTGGTGGTTGCTCCACATAAACTTCTTCTTGGAGTTTACCATTCAGGAATGCATTCTTCACGTCCATTTGGTATACTGTGAATTTGTTGAATGTGGCAAACGCTAGGAACATCCTAATCGCTTCAAGACGGGCTACTAGGGCATACATCTCATCAAAATCAATACCCTCTTCTTGACAATAACCCTGAGCGACTAATCTTGCTTTGTTTCTTATAACAATGCTTTCTTCATCCATCTTGTTCCTAAAAACCCATCTAGTCCCAATAACTCCTTCGTGAGTTGGTCTTGGTACTAGCGTCCAAACCTTGCTTCTCTCAAATTGGTTAAGCTCTTCTTGTATTGCTTCTACCCAACTTGAATCACTGAGCGCTTCATCCACTTTCTTTGGTTCCATTTGAGACAAGAAACTTCCGAACATGGCCTCATTGATTGTAGCGGACCTAGTTCTAACAGGTGCTTCAATATCTCCAATTACTAGCTCTGGTGGATGGTCTCTAAACCATTTACGGTCTGGTTGGAACGGGTTGAGAGACTCTTGATTATCAATCGCTTGATTCTCATGTGTCACTGACGCAGTCGCTGCATCATTCACAGTTCTAATTTGCTCTTGATGATCATTCTCTTCATGATCATCAGCGATTCTAGTACTATCATCATTTGTAACCTCACGAGTAACTTTAGGAATAGGCATAAAAATCTCATCATCCTCATCATCACTGTCATTACCAAGATTGATTCATGATGCTTGTTGGGCAAGATCTTCAATTCCTATATCATCAGGATTAACCTTACTCGGTTCTTGGTTAGCATCATCAAACACAACATGAATGGATTCTTCAACCTTCAATTTGATCTTATTTAGGATGCAAAAACTCGTTCCATTTTTGGCATTGTCTAGAAAGATTCCCTCATCTGCTTTAGGATCAAATGTCTTTAGGCTTTGTGATCCATTGTTATGAATGAAACATTTTGAACCAAATACATGAAAATATGAAACGTTAGGCTTATGTCCCTTCCACAATTCATATGGAGTCTTCTCATGTTGCTTGTTGATCATACACCTGTTCTGAGTTTAGCAAGCGGTATTAACAGCTTCGGCCCAAAACCTTTGAGATAGCTTAAACTCTGCAAGCATCATCCAAGCGGCTTCTTTAAGCGTTCTGTTCCGTCGTTCGGCAACTCCATTCTATTGAGGTGTTCTAGGAGCAGAATACTCATGAAGTATTCCAAAATCTATACAAAACTTCTCAACAAATTGGTTAGTAAATTCAGTTCGTCTATCGCTTCTAATTCTTGTCACCTTTAAATCTTTATAAGTTTGCAATTGACGAATTAGCGATGTGAGCTTGACACTAGTTTCATCTTTGGTCGCTAGAAATTCTACCCGTGTATAGCAAGAAAAATCATCAACTATTACTAGCGAGTACTTTTTACCACTAACACTCATGATTTGAATAGGACCAAACAAATCTAGATGCAATAGTTCAAGAACTCTGGAAGTAGCCAGGCATGGTTTCTTCTTAAAAGATGATTTAACTTGTTTATCCATTTGACATGCATCACATAAGTGATTTTTCTGAAAGGAACCTTTAGGTAATCCCTCTACAAGATTTAGCGATATTAACTGAGAGATTGCCTTAAAGTTGAGGAGATTCATTTTTCTATGCCATAACCAACCCAATTCATTTTGACTTTTAGCAACAAAGCATGTGGGGTTGTTATCAGTTGTAGAATCCCAATCCACTAAATATACATTGTTTGTTCTTTTTCCTCTTAATTTAGTAGACTTAGTCTTAGCGTCGTTAACATAGCAGTAGTCACTTGAAAATTTTACTTCAAAGCCTTTATCACAAAATTGACTAATGCTTAACAAATTATGCTTAAGACCCTCAACATAATATACATCACTAATCATGATGTTCCCCCTATGCAAGATACCTATACCTTTGGTTTTACCTTTGGAGTTATCACCAAATATAACTTGAGGTCCGTTGGTAGCTTGATAGTTGACTAGAAGATCTTTGGAGCCAGTCATATGCCTTGAAGACCCACTATCAAAGTACCAAACTGAAGCATTGATGTTGGCTCTAGGTACTTGCATTTAAAGGATAGTTCTAATTCTTCTTAGATACCCATGTTGTCTTGGGTCCTTCATTGTTAGTTGCTTTGGTTTGAATTAAAACTTTAGGAACCCATATTTGCCTAGTCTTCATTGTAGGAATACTGGCCTTCTTGGGTTTCACATTGTCTTATGTGTGCTTTTTGGGTGTATAATAATATCCTTGATTATAATAGTAATCATAATCAGAATCATAATTATCATAGTATCGATAATATGATCTTGAATGTCTTGAATATTGACGCTGGTATTTCCTTGGCGCTGGCTTGGGAGTCACTTTTGGCGATTGACGCTTAGCGTTTGATTTACTTGTAGATGGTTTATCCTTAGCTTTTTGAGCGTTTGGATGAACCTTCTTCTGTGAATCATTCACTTTCGTCTTCTCCTTATTGCCTAAGTTGGTATTGACCTCCACATTTGTCCTCTTACCATTGTCGCTTGGTTCATTTAGTGTTTAACTTTGTGAACCTTTCTCAACAAAAAAAACACCCTTTCCTTTGTTGTTCTCCGTAACCTTAGACGCTTTTGATTTTTGACCAAATTTATCACACCTTAAACCGGTTTTTTCAGTAAAAAGTCTGGTTACCTCAGTCACATTATCTAGGTTTCTTGACGCTTTGGATAATGATGAGACGAGCTGCTCTGATTTGGCAAGTCTAGCGATCAGATCAACTTCTCTCCTGACTATTATATCAAGATTGCTTTTCAATTGATTAATTTCACTTTCAAGCGATTGGTTCTTCTCAATGCATTGTTGCTAAACTTGCAAATCTGCTTTGAGCGTTACTTTATCACTTGTGAGCGATGAAATAATAGCGAAGTGATTTTGATATATTTTAGCGGCATCTTGACAATCTTTATAATATTCATTAACTTTGTCAAGTAATTCATCATAAGAAAGAGGATGAGATAATTCAGTGGCTACCTTGGTAGCGAGTCGTCAGACGCTTTTGGTGGTAGCGATTAATGCTCCTGATTCAGTCGCTAAATTCGATGTGTCCCTGACTTCACCCAATTCAAATTCAAATGCCTTTAATTCTGAGAATACATGTTCTGGAGTAAAGGTCTCCAATGTCTGAGATTCTCTCATAGCAACAGTCTTGATATAATACTTGCTTGGAAGACTTCTAAAAATCTTATTGACCATTTCCTTGTTGGTCAACTCCTTGTCTAATGACGCTAACTCTGTGATTAGCAAAGTGAACCTTGCGTCCAATTATTCTAGCGTCTCGTTGGGCTATATCTTGAAATGCTCAAATCTTTGCATGGCTATGGAGAGCTTATTTTCCTTCATCTGTGCTGAACCTTCACACACTATAGCCAACTTATCCCATATCTCTTTTGAAGTCTTACATTGTTTAATCTTGTTGAATAATGCATCGTTATCTCCTAACGCTGAGTACAGTGCACTTCTTCCAACATTATCTAGATTAGCTCTTTTTCTATCCTCTAGTGTCCATTCAAACTTGGGTTTTGTTAGGATCGGTATGCCCCCACAAGCGATGCCGGCGCAACGGAAGAAATAAAGTATATAAAACACATATATATCGGCATCCCAAGCTAGGGGGTCAAAGTAATGAACAACAAAAACTAATACGAGTAAAGGGGTTTTAAACCGATTACAAGATTTGGGGTTTTATTAAAGTGAGGGTGTAAAACCACAACACAAGGAAAACCACACCAAAAACTTTGGCTCTCATTTTTGAATCCTCACCTCAACATGGAGGGGTTCGAATCAACAATCTTTATAATATCACTTGTAGGTTCGTTCATGTACTAGTAGTAGGAACACAACCCCATTGTGCCTTTGCAATTTTCATTGCTAGATTTAATTACTCCAAGTATTTTAATCCGACCAAGAATTAATTACCGATTAATTCATGGTTCCTACAAATCAAGGTTAGTACTAGCCACACGCCAAGAAGACCTAGCCATGAACGATTATTAGGTAACCTTTCCGCATTACGATTTTTGCAAAAGTAAAATCCTTCCATCAAATATCCCGATCGAATCTAGGACTTAGATGTCAGTCGAAATCCCAGTAACTCGATTCTATGTATATCGATCTAAGTGACATTGACCAATTTATCAATCAAGCGAGGAAACACTGCTCCTCCTTATTGATACTACTCCGGCCGGAGGTTCCCATGGTCAATACACCGTGAAGTACATAGGATATGCGCCGATGCTAATGATCAGTGACGGATTCTTTCTTGGCACTCACGCGCCTCCGTACATAACCAGAATGGACCCAATATGCCCCACTTTATGACTCACCTGGAATCGTGTGACAAATCTAAGTACAGTGGGCGATGCACGAGATGACCAATGGTGCCTCAAGTCATGAGGACCAATCTTATGCCTACGTAACCGAGGAGATTCCAAATTCGACATTGACTCCAATATGGAATCTCGGCGGGGTTGTTCAGTTTACTCGATCCCAACGAGAACCCACATACATGCACTGATGTACACCGTATCAGTATCCATGGAATAGGATACACTCTCCAAGAGTGTGCATTGTACGTGCAAGTCTTTACGAGTCATTGATATCCCTATCTCATTGATTCTATGACTTGGAACATCTTTAAGACCACAACCTTAGAGACGTATTCCATGATTGGCATCCCCGATACCAAACACATCTCATAGGTTAAGAGTGATCTAGGGGACTTTATCACTAGAATGATAAGATAAAGAAGAAAATGCCATTTATTAAATTACTTGACAAGATACAATATAAGGCTGTTTAAAGAGTCGGCTACTACGCCCTACAAATGGCGCACCGGGCACCTAACTCTTTCAGGTTTCTCAACATATCCATTTGGAATAGCTTCATCAGCTCCAGGTGCTCGAGTTATTACTTTCTTGATCTTAATGGGGCCATCTAAAATTACATCACACATTTTATTATCGCAAGAACATAAATACGCGAATGCTTTAAGTTTCCAAGAATCATAGTTTGACTCTACCAACTTAGCCATTTTTTTAAAAGCCATAATGAGATGTTTTGAGAGAGAGAGAGTTTTAAAGCGACTACGTTTTAGAAAGACGGATCTAAACAAGCAGTTACGCTCAGAAACATTTAGATTTCTACTTCATCCGCTCTGATACCACTTAGTGGTCCCAAGTGGCATACAAAAGGGTCTAGAAGGGGGGGGGTTGAATAGACCCTGAAGTCTTTTTCGACTTCAAAAATTCGTATCACTTTTAAAGATTAGAACGCTTAGGAAGTTGAGCGCTTGGGTCAGACGCTTCAGTAAAGATAACTTAGACTTAGTGATTTCAGCAATTTACCAAAGTAAGGTAACGCTTAGATCGCTTAATCAGGATTAGCACAGCGGAAATGATTTCAAAGCTTTAGAGTTCGTTTTGGTTAAATAGTCGCGCTTGTCTTTTTCAAAGTAATTAAGAAAATATAAAGTAAGACAATAATGAAAGTAAATGACATAAGATATATAAGGTTCACTGGGTGATGTAATCCCACCTACGTCCTTCTTCTCTTTTTTCACTTAGAGGGAATTTACTAAGATGATTATCAAAGAATCAGACAGAATCTTCTACAAGATAGTAAATGGGTGAAAATGATCTCGGGCTCCTTGATCACACAGACTTCAGCACCAATGAAGATCTTCTTCTACAAGCTTCTCTCACTCAGAAATACTGCCTGTAAGGGGTTTCAACAATTTTCTCACTCAGATGAAAGGTTGAGGGTTTTATCACAAGGGTTTGTTTGTTTTTGGAAAGATCAAACAACTTGGAATATCTTAGTAAGAGTTTAGGTTTCTTATTTGGAAGATGTTTGAGATATTTGTGACTGTATGGAGTGTATGTAAAAAGCTTGAAAGATTTTGGCTATGTATTTTCTAAGCTTTTTCTTCAAGAGAATTTCAGTAGAGTTTTCTTGTGTATTTACGTATGTCTCTATGTCTCTGTGTGTGTAGGGTTTGCTGGAAGGAGGTATTTATAGGAAATTCTTGGGATCTGTCCGTTGGACACATGTGAGAGTGTGCCTTTCACGCGGCGCGTGATTATAACTTTTCTCTGACATTCCTGAATTCCTGCTGGTATTTAATGCATTTGAATTTATTTCCCATTTGAAATAAATGCCTGTTGAATGATTGCATTTAAGTCCTTCATGACTTGAGAATTTATTTCAAGTGAATCTGATTCTGATCGCTAGAGTGCTTTGAGCGCTTGATTCAAGAATCCTGAAATAGTCCTTTAGCATTTGACAGACGCTAAGGATATCTTCATCTTCTCTTGACTTCAGACGCTGATCTTCAACTTCTTCTCTAATAGACTCACCTAGAATTCTATTAGCGATTCGGTATCTAATACTTAGTCTAAAATCTACAAAGACAAACATTACAAGCCTAACAAAATTCCATACTTTCAAACGCTTATACAATTGATCTGTGAAATATAAACTTACATTATATTTTGGGGTCTAAAACAAAAATCCTATCTTGTCATCATCAAAACATCTAACATGAAATTCCTGACAAGTGTACAATCAGGCGCGTGTAATTCCTGCTGAAAATTTCAAAATTATTCAAACGTTTTGAAAAAGTAACTGCGGATTTCAAACTTTTATAATTCACAGCTGTTACCCTATTTTACCGCACTTTTTGACATCTATCTTTATGAATAAATGACTCAGATTAAATTTTTGTTATTTCCAACATTAATTTCTTGATACGTGGCAGCCATCTAGCTATTGAGGAGTTACTTTTTGCATCTATTTAAACCCTTCAGATTTTTACAGAACAAACTTTATCACTCTCAAATACTCTTACTGTAAAATCTCTCTCTCAAGGCAAAAGGACTCTCGTTCTTAAACTCTCAAAAAGCTTGAAACTTTCATCATTGGCGGCACCAAAATCTTCCAAATCTACCACCGGAAAATTTTCCAAATCTGAAAAATAGGTCACTGTTAACTCCAGATTTCTTGTTAACTAGGACTACCTTTATTATAACCAGAACTTTCCTCTAAGGACTGTTTTTCCTCTGGTCCAAGAATCTGGTTTGCGTGACTTGATAACTTTCCATTCAAGCATTTATGAGGAAGAAACGCTTTTCTTCTTCAAGAATGCAAAAATCTCCGACGATTTGCACGTGAGACCTTTGTTCTCATTCCTTCTCTTCTATCCTCTTTACTGCAACTTCCAAACGATAGTGGAGAAGTTGAAAACATCACTCTCGGTGATGCTACCAAGGTCTAGACACTGATCAAGAAAGACAAAGTTGAAGCTGCCTATGAACCCAACTTCAAGAAGAATGACATGAAGGGCGAGTAAGTCATTCTGGCGGACATATGATCAAAAATGATTGAGTGTAGGAAGGGAAGTTTTGACAAAATTTCCAATGTTCAATACAAAATGATGGTAGCAACTCTGACCAACTTGAAGATAAACTGGTCTCTTTACGTTTTTAATCGCTTCAAAGCAGCGATGGATGAGTCGATGAATCCCAAACCTTATGTAATTGTGTTAAGTCATATTTTAAGCTACTGGAAAGAAAGTCCCAGAGCTTAAGTTCTATGGGAAGAAGATAGTAGGCGAGCTGTTGAAACCCAAGCGACGGGGTGGTGTAGCAGTTCCCAAGGACGAGCACGAGCGACCCCTTGCGGAAGAAATTGTTTCAAGCGATGATGAAGAGCAAGCGACTTCGTCTTCATCATCTTCAATGGAAGAAGAAGTGGCAGTTAAGCGACCGACAAAAAAAATTACTGAGCCAGCCAAGAAGCAAAAGAAGAAGGAGACCCAAAAGAAGAAATCTCCTTCTCCTTCTTCCAAATCGCCCTCTCCCCCTCATGCCTTTGTTATTTCTCCGGAAGAAGAAGAGGTTGAAGAAGAAGAAGTGCCTTTAGCACGCAAGTGTTCCACGCCAGAAGGATCCACTAACGTTTCCTCTGAGCCAGCGCTTGAAACACAATCGAGTGTCTCTTCTCCTCCTCCTTCTGTTTCTGAATCTGCTCTTGTTCCCGAGCCAGAGCTTGCTACACCTTTTGAAAAGGCAAAGCTCTTTAAGGGTAAGTACTTGTGACAAACAACACCTTTTTTTCTTTCCTCGTTATCTTTCTTTAACGATAGGAAAAAATTCTTACAGCTCAAAAGATCATGATATTCAGTATGTGCTGAATACTTTGGATGCTTGCAAAATTGCTATTAAAGTTGTTCCCCTCACTTCTTTCCTCGATTCTTGGAGCCTGAGGAAACGGTACCAACTGTTGAAACACAACAAGCGACTGAGTAGTCGATGATAGTCTTCAGGGTAAGCGTTGTAGTCTTTTATTTGTTATTTCTACTTAGTAGAAATTTTTCTTGCTTTTCTTAAACGCTTACTTGTATCAGCTCAAAATGTTCCAGACGCCGATGCACCTCCATCATCAGAGGTTCCTGTTGATGTGGATGTCGATATGGCACCGGTTGTGGATATCGCTAAGGAAGTAGCTCAAGTCCTTCCTGACACTGAAACATCTCCAGTCAGTGAAACGACTGTGCACGCTGAGCGTTCGATAGAAGTGGCCCCTATCCCAACCAAATCAATTACCTTTGTCCCTACTCTAATCGGATCCCCTCCTCGTGTCATAAATTTATTTCCCCGTGGCTACGATGCAAATGATGATTTATTTCTCCACAGGACTGATGTCTCAAATTCTGCTAAGTTCAGTTTCTTCGAGCGTTTTGCTGATCTGGGACTTTACAATCTTGAGCGTCTTCAATTGCGTCTTGCGTATATCAGGCTACCTGCGCTCAATATGACAGAATTTGATGAGAAATGTTTCAATTTTACTGGCCATTCTGAAGAATCATTTTACCCTTTGCGCCAGAACAAGATCGTCATCAAGAATCCCCATATGGGTGATTGGTTAAAGAACCCTGATGAAGACATTCTTAAAAGGATTGGATACTCTGCCTATCCCTCAATCGTTTATTCTTCTCAAAATGCTCTATCCCCTCAGCCACTCAAGTTATGGAAAGGTAAAGGACCAATTGTCGCTGAACGTCCTAGTCCTATTAACTCGTGGATAGAAGCTGAAGCCCTCAAGTACTTAGCAAGAGAATTTGGGCTGATGATTATGATGAAGAGGTCGAGCGATTCGAGAAGTATCTCGCTGCCAGAGCAGATAAGAAGAAAGCTGACAAACTTGGTAAGCGATGGATGATGGATACTGCAAGATGCGCTGAAGAGTTCGTTTTGCATTTCTACTCACTAGAAGAACTTATGAGGTATCCATTCTTGTTCCAATTCGAAGTAGAATACAAAAGAAGAGGTTTTGCTGTGTTCCTACTCGAGCAGCACCAAAACCTGGTGGGGAATCTTAGTGCCTTGCCTTATTACTGGTAATCCATAGAACGCTATATTCGCCAGCATCTCAGCCTAATCGCTCGGGGAGAATGCTACATATGTCACCCAATTCAAGATTTCGTACAGCGTATTCTTCCTGATCTCAATGAAGATGCCTCCACCAGTAAGCGAACTCTTTTGCCAGGGCAAAGTGATGTTCCTTTGAGCCTTGACAACAATCACGCTGAGTTTGCCGAGCTCTACAGAGATAGGAGAGCGATTCTTGAGAATGCACAATCGCTAGACATCTCCTTTGTTGAATATTTTGGCCTGTATAACTTCAGAGGCTACAATCTTCATCCTGTTTTTGTATGTGAGCAGAATGTTCAAGTGGCCAAGATGATCTCGCAAATAAGGCCAGTGGACCAAGAGGCTGCTCAGGCGCTGATGCCATTTATTTTAGACTTTTTCAACTCTTACATCTCAGGAGTTGATCTGCCAGAGGATTTGCAATTTGCACTTAGCACTGAAGAGCGCGAAGACGCTATATTTTGTATTCCGCAGACCAACATCCAAAGTCCAAGGCACGTTATGGAAGCGATTGGCCCACTCTGGGTCATTGCCATTAAAGCTTCTTCTCCCCAAATCCAAATTGTTGAAGTAGAGAAAGATACTCCTACTGTGGAAGCCGCTCAATTACCAGCTGCTTCTTTGCCAGAAATTTCTAGCGCCTCGGTAGTCGAGATCCCTTCAGTGATTGCTGATCCAACTCTGGATCAAGCAATTGAAGAAGTTCAGGAAGCACTTAATGAGCTTGAAGAGCCTTTCATCAGAGATAAATCTAAAAGCAAGGCAGTAGTTTCCAGTTCTCACGGACCTGAGTGTTCATCTTCGGACTCGGACTCGGATTTTGAAATTGATCAAGAGGTTAGAGATTTCAAAAAAGCAGTTAGACGTTCTTTTGTTAATGTCACAGGATCATGGTCTCATTTGGAAGAGCAAAGCAGTTCAATGCTTAACCAAGTAGAGAGACTACTTCACGCTGACATGAGTACCGTCAACAAGCTTACAATCACTTTGATGAATAGTATCGCTCCTCTTGTCAAGGAATTGTCTGATGATTTTAATCGGACGCTATCCCAGAATGCCTCCGCTGACACTGAGCGTCATATTTCTTTAAATTTGATCTCTCAGAGTATCGCTGAGCAAGTTGCTCTTCTAGTTGATGAAGTCAAGCTTCTTCGCCGTGACATTGCTGAATTAAAAACCTCCCTTGATGATGCCAAGGAAGGGGAAGATTTGAAAGCAAAGTCCCAATCCAAAGCGATGAAAGGATCTATCTCTAAAACAGATAACAAACATTGGTGCTCTATGTTCAAATAAATAGTGAGCATAAAGAAAATGCTTGCTAAAAAGCGAAAGCCTAGATACTATCAAGCAAGACACTTGCTTCCGGACTTAGACATTGATTTCTTAGAGAGTATGGGTTTTCATCCATGCGCCGGACCGCTTAGAAGACCTATCAACTGAAAATCCACCAATGATCGACGACAAGACATTTACCATAACTTGATCCGAGAACTTGGAATCCCTCCGAGGGATTGGGTGGAAAGATTGCTAGAGCTGAATGAAAGCGCTAGGCTGAGAAGGCAGGACTATGATGAAGTTCAGCATACAACCATGATAGATGTTGATAGAATTCTCCTGGATCTAGCGAATGAAATCTTTCAAGTAGAAAACAGAAAGCGACAGAAAAAATGATTGCTTATATTATTTTATATATTTATGTTGTCGCTTTAATTATTTACCTTCAGTATAAATCATGTATGCTTATCTTTCATATGAATGAATGAATGATTTATCGCTGAAACAACTTTTTGAAGCTAATCTAACTTTAGCTAACTTAACTAACTTTCCAAACACTAACTTGTGATTATTCTTTTGACTTTTCTTTGAACTCTTAATATATAAAAGAGTTATAAGAGTTAAGGTCTTGACATCATCAAAAAAGGGGAAATTGTTAGGAAATTTCATGTTAGATGTTTTGATGATGACAAGATAGGATTTTATGTTAGACCCCAAAAGAACGTAAGTTTGTATTTTCTTAGAACACTTGTACAAGCGTTTGAAAGGTAGTAATTTTATTAAGCTTGTAATTTTTATCTTTGTAGACTTTAGACTAAGTATTGAATACTAAGTCGCTAGTAGAATTCTAGGTGAGTCTATTAGAGATGAAGTTTGTGGCAACCTCCGGCCAGGGGATGGGAGCCGAAGCCCGCCACACCGCAACGCTAGCTCAATTTGAGAGACGATCCCTTCATGAGCTAACGCTAAGAGTGAACTATACAAAAAAATTCAAGATACCCACATATATACATAACCACATAACATCATATTTACATATAAGAGTTCAGATGAAATTCAAAACCCCAAGCCAGCAAAAATAGATAATTATATGAACAAGGTATTCAACACAACTATATCTGACTCTCAAACTTTAGGGAACCCTCAAAACTTTCTTAGCCAAGATTTTCCCCCTCTGGTCCTGCGTCGTGCACTTTTGAAAAGTTAGAAAGAGAAAAGAAAAAAGGTGAGTCCGAATGACCCAATGAGGTAGGCTAATGGCTTGCTGTACCTTATCATGAGAGATAGAATCTGCAGCGAAAATCATTAACGACATGGACATATACGATGGCAAGCAAAAGAATAGAATAACATATCACAAGGTAAATTAATCGAGTATGTTACGTATGAATCAGAGGACATAACCCATGTACTTTTGTAATCTCGGCGGTTTGAGTTGTAGAAATCTGTCGAATGCGACATCTTCATCAACGGGTGTCTTCTCTCGATTATGCTGCTCTTCTCGAGGTGGTTGTTGTTGTTGCCCCCAGAACTACATGAATTGCTGCCACATTTGAAACATCGGCCTCATATCTTTGCCTGGTTGAGCCGCACCAGGGGCTGTAGTTTTCGAACGGCTTGAAACACTATTAGGATATTGTTGAGTTTCCCGATCATCAATAGGCTGTGCTTCCTGACGAGTTCTCGATCGTGTATTCCTAGAAGGTGCCATCCTATATACTCATAGAAGCTATTAATAACGAGTAGTACACTTGCAACTTAACTATCTTACGTAAATTTTTAGACCCAAATATTAGGTTACTCCTTAAAACCAAACAAACAATATTTATACCACCACTGGTCTATTTACACTAATATCGCGATACCTTACAACATATACATCATACCTACCAGCAAAACATAGATATGAACTTATGTACCAACCGAACATATAACATTCACTTATGTACAAGAAAAACACATAGTAGTCATACAGAATCATCTATTAGCCAACATCCTCATTCTCAACAAAATCTACGAAACCTAAAAGTATATGTATTACTCATTTTCCTCTCCTCCAAAGATTCCTCCTCGGGATCCTCCTCCTCGGAGTCGTCTTTCTCGGAATCCTCATCATCGTGGCCATTCTCTAATGCTCTACCCCCAGATGTACCCTCATCACCATCGGTCCATCGACTAGTTCCAGAAACTATAAGTCCCCCGTGCTCCCGTCCTAACATAGGTATGGTCAAAGCACGACCACGGGATATTGCCTCACTAGCACCCCTAGCTATTGCGAGTGAGCTACTCTGAACCTTTTGAAGATGTTCAACATAGAAATGGTTCATGTAGTCCATGTCTCTCTGTAATCTTCTACCTTCACTACGTATACTTGTCATCTCTTGTTTTTGCACAACTAATTTCCCCTCTAGACGTCTAATTGTGGCCAGATGGTCCGCCACTTGACTTTGCAACTCTGTTATTTGCAGTTTCTGTTCTTTTATTATGTTCTCTTGATCGGCATGTCTAGACTGATGGTCCAAAATGGAAAAGACCTATTCTTCGCTTGCGCGACGCAGCTGATCGCGCTCCCGCAAAATCCGATCCCGATCATCTCGTAAAGTGTGCACTACCAGATCAGGATAATGTCCGACTAGTGCCATACCACAAGTCCAAACTCTAGATGGATCTTTGATAAGAGGTGTTTTTACGTGTTTTTAAGCCCCTTTGCGTTTATGTTTTAGGTTCATTTATTGCTTGATTATTGCCACATGTGCGTTTAATCCATGCATTAAGTGATTTCAGGCCTTAAGTGGATACATTCGAAGAATGGGCTGAAAAACGACGTATAAAACAAGTTTAGGCCAAGTTACTTCACACCTACGCGCCCAAGCGCCCCTCCAACCACGCCCAGGCGCAGCTGACATCCAGTTCCGAGGATTTGCTTCGCACTCCCGCGCCTAGGCGCCATCATAGCTACGCTTGGGCGCCGATTTTGCAACACTTACCACGGTTTAAGGCTATTTCTGTACATTTAGAGACCGAATTGGACAACGTTTCCTTCTACAAAGTTGTAGATCTATGTCTTATATTCACGTGGAAACTTGAATCATCCAAATAGGAGGTCTGTGGAGAGATTTATGAAGGATATACGATTGTTGCGCAGGAAAGCAAGAAAGCTGTCCAGACTTCGCACATCCGCGCCTAGACGCCAAAACACCCACGCCGGGGCGCCGATACCTCCGAAATTTGATTCCTTTTAGCCAAAAGTTCAGCATTTTAGGTGGAAGGGAATCATTTAAAGCCAAGAGGTCAGCACATGTGTTGAGGGGGTGCCTTAGTTGTATTTCTTGATTGGCATGCTTTATAGGAATTGTTTATTACATGCTTGATGGGTTTTTGGAGTTTAAAAAGGGGAAGAGAGTCTAAAAGGAGGGAACACAAGGGGGAGGGCAGCCGGCCATCATCCTTCCCCCATCAATCATTCATCATTTTCAATTCTTCACCAATCATCATTCTTTGAAGTTTGCTAGGAAGAGGAAGAAGGAAAAGAGCTAGAGATTTGAAGCCACAATCAAGGATCCATCTTCAATCACATTTGAGGGAGTTTTTAATTATTTTTCATTACATTTTATGCTCATGATTATGTATATGACAACATTAGATTCTTTTAAGCCATTGATGATGAGCTAATTTTGTAGAACTAGGGCCATGTAAGGCCAAATTGTGATTTATACTTATAATAGAGGATTGTTGTGATTACTCTTATATTGTTATGTGATGTGAATTTGTGTTTTTTTGCCTATCTTGCATATACTTGATCACTACATGTTAGAATCTTATGCCTAGGTTAATATTTCGGGAGAAAATTGACTTAGGGTGCAAGAAATTCACATCATGACCCGCAACTAATGAGGAATTGCCCTAGACATAGGTAAAGATTCCCGGGTGAAGTTATTCGATTCTAATCGAGTGAACTCTAGTACGTTAATGCATGTTTAGTGGTTAGATTTCCGGATAGGAATATTTGGGAAATCACGATCTAAGCATAGGAGTTTATACGCGAGACATCGGTTATTCTCTACCTTAGGAGTTTTCACCATAACAATATAAGAGTAATTCTCCAACAAGAACCTTTATAAGTATATTTGATCAATTTGGACCTAGCATGTGCCTTAGTCTCTCTTTACAGTTTGTGTAAAATCAATTGTGTAATCTTGTTCTTATTGTATGCATTTTACCTCTAATTTACTTTAATTATATTTGTTCTTTATCATTACAAATCATAAACTAAAATTCAAGTCTCCGTGGTTCGACAACCCGGACTTTTCGTCCACACTTATTACTACACACGACTAGTGCACTTGCTATCATAGCACGTTAGTTATTAGCGTGTCAATCTGTATGGAAAATCAGTCGCCCCTCTTCTAACCCACTAACTATGTGCCCATTTGCATGCCCATTAACGTGTCCTTGAGCCATCTGGGAAGAAAACTATCACATTAGTTAATATATCACAACCACATAAACACATAAGATGCCTTCCTAAAGCCCTAAATTCTCCCTTCGCATTAACGCAACTAGATGTGGCAACCCAGGCTCTGATACCACCAACTGTGGCAACCTTCGGCCAGGGGATGGGAGCCGAAACCCGCCACACCGCAACGCTAGCTCAATTTGAGAGACGATCCGTTCATGAGCTAACGCTAAGCGTGAACTATACAAAAAAATTCAAGATACCCACATATATACATAACCACACAACATCATATTTACATATAAGAGTTCAAATGAAATTCAAAACCCCAAGCCAGCAAAAATAGATAATTATATGAACAAGGTATTCAACACAACTACATCTGACTCTCAAACTTTAGGGAACCCTCAAAACTTTCTTAGCCAAGATTTTCCCCCTCTGGTCCTGCGTCGTGGTCTTCTGAAAAGTTAGAAAGAGAAAAGAAAAAGGGTGAGTCCGAATGACCCAGTGAGGTAGGCTAATGGCTTGCTGTACCTTATCATGAGAGATAGAATCTGTAGCGAAAATCATTAACGACATTGACATATACGATGGCAAGCAAAAGAATAGAATAACATCTCACAAGGTAAATTAATCGAGTATGTTACGTATGAATCAGAGGACATAACCCATGTACTTTTGTAATCATATCATGTGATCGTGATCCACCTTCCACTGTCCCATACCAGCAGGAGGCTTCACACCTTTATGTTCTATGAAGTTTTCCAGGTGTCGGGATTCTAGAGGTGGCTCCTACGGGTTCAAGCGGTGGCCCCCGCCGTCATGTGGCACTTTGTCCTGTATAGCATTTAGCTCCCTTAGCCGACGGAATAGAGCCAAGAAGAATAATCGTTTCAACGAGTTTCCTACTAGAATATGTACACTGATTTGTATTCGAGCGAGAGCGAGTGGAAACAAGAACGATAGACTGCAAATTGGGACACGGTTGGACACTTACCTTAGATGAGAATAAGAGTTTGATCAATGAAACTTTATGAGGTCACACTTGGCTATGATTTATTAGATAAGGGAATGAAAAATGGTAAGCAAGATCAAGTTGAAAGAATAAGAGAAACCCTCACAATAATAAACCGGCGTCGTTGCCTCGGCCTCGGAATCACGAAAGTATCCTGTGATTCAAAATACCATCATTTTCATAAAACAATACACTTTAAGCTAATCACATACAACAAGTTATATCCTACTATCCAAACATATAGGCAATTAAGTTCAAACAAGCCCCCTTACATGCGCAATATATTTCAACAATTTTGTAACACATTCTCGGATTGGAATTTCTTTCTCCAATTTTTCAGGATATCAGAAAGGATGCTGAAAAAGTCTAAATAATTTTTCCAGATTTAATTTCCTTATCAAATTGGGGATTCCATCAACGAAACGGGACTGTCCCGACAGATTTGTTTCAGAACAGACACCTTATATTCAAATATTTTTGTAAAATCCCCTGTTCACTGAAAAATTCCGACATTTATGTGACGTCTCTATAACACATTTATCAAGCTACTGTAAAAGTTTTAGAGTAAACCAAAATTTCCAGGTACACGAAATATCTTCAAAACAGTAACAATTTTCACTTCCGCCGAACAGACTGGCGATTTTGTTCAACGATTTTTAGAAAATTCCAAAAAACTCTAATACTTACCAAATTTTTCATTGATGTTTAACACACAATCAAGTTATTCCAGAAAATTTATCATAATCAAACTCACAAGTTTAGGCATCTCATTACAGCTTTAAACGTAACTTCAGAAACTGAAAGTTCCAAACACAGCAGAACATCATGCCATTGAAGTTAACTAAAATACATATATATGATATGATACTCTCAATTCCAGGTCATATACAGCTTGAAATACATTTAATCTACAACATATTCATGCAAAAACAATGATTAACTACCATATACCTTAAGAGAAAGAAGAAAGGATGATCCTTTCCCCTACTGATTTTTTTTTCTTCTCCTTCAGCTTTTCATGTATTTGAGATGAGATAGGTGCTAATTTTCAGAGTTTCTTCAGGTGTGGTGATGAATGAAGTTTTGAAAGGCTGAATTGTAGTATATAAGGAGGTCTTGGTCAAAAGGTAGGAAAAAAGAAATGGATATTAATCCTCCATGAGCCACGTTTTTTAGGCAAGATGAGATGTAATTATCTAAATTTGCTACCTCCTAATCTTACTTTCTCTATTAGAGCAGGAATGGTACGTGTATATATATATTTATGTGTGTGTGTGTGTGTGTGTGTGTGCATGTGTTTGTGCCTATGTATATATATATATATGTAGTTAGGCATGATCCCATTTAACTATTAGTAATCAATTGATGAAGATGAATATATATAGATATATATATACACCTTAGATGATATAATGCATCAACTATTCCACCATGAGGTGTAAATACTACTAACCTATTTCACATATAGATTTAATAATAGTTATATAAGCAAGTAGAAAAATATTTTTAGTCGAACTCGAATCACTACAATCAAATAATTTACGAAATCTAATTAGCAGTGATTGTAATGTTTACCTTCACTTCTACGAAATTAGGAGCCGAGAATATTGGGTGTTACAAAGTTGAAGATCAGTGTCTGAAGATAAGTAAAGATGGAGATTTTATCTTAAGCGACTGCCAATCGCTATGGACTGTTTTAGGGTTTATAAATCAAGCGATCAAAGTAATCAAGCGAACAAGTAGATCAGCTTTACTTGAAATAAATTCTGATGTCACTAAGGACTTAAATGCAATCATTTAACGACCATTTTTTTCCAATAGGAAATAAATTCAAATGCATTAAATGCTTGATAAGAGCATTAAATGTGATAAGGACAGATTATATACGGAGCAAGCTACCTTTTGGTTAAGACTATCAGAATTTCAGAATTCAAACCTGCCACATCAAATCAGTGCAGCAGGATTTCAGGAAAGTCAGAGAAAAGGTATGACTCACTCGCGCGTGAGAGGCACGCACCTACATATGTCCAACAGACAAATCCCAAGATATTGCCTATAAATACCTCATTCCAGCAAACCCTAAAAAATGCATAGATACACGTACATACATAAGAAAGTCAAAACTTTACTGAAATTCTCTCTCTACAAAAGGCTTAGAAACTCCATAGCCAAAATTCTTCCAAACTTCTAACATACATTCCAGACAGTCATAAATATCTCAAACATCTTCAAAGAAGAACCATAAAATATTATTGAGATATCCTAAGTTGTTTGAACTTTCTAAAATCAAACAAACCCGTGATCAAAACCCTCAACATCCTTTGTCTGTGTGAAGAAGTTGTCGACTCTACAAGCAGTATTTCTAAGTGAGAGAAGCTTGTTGGTGAAGATATTCATTGGTACTGAAGTCTGTGTGATCAAGGAGCCCAAGATCATCATCTCTTCCTCTATTTTGTAGAAGCCTCTGTGTGATCCTTCGATTATCAACTTAGTGGAATTCCTCCATTTGTTCATGGTGAGGAAGGACGTAGTTGGGATTACACCACCCAGTGAACCTTATAAATTCTTGTGTTATTTACTATCATTTACTGTTTTATTATTTGACTTTATATTTTATTATTTATCCTGAAAAAGATAAGAAGAATGGTTAAGCGATAATTGACCAAAACGAACGCTAAAGCTTTAAAAATCATTTCCGCTGTGCTAACCCTGATTAAGCGATCTAAGTGTTACCCTACTTTGGTAAATTGCTAGAATCACTAAGTCTAAGTTATACTTACTGTAGCGCCTGACCCAAGAGCTCAGCTCTCTAAGCGTTCAAACATTTAAAAGTGCTATGAAATTTTTGAAGTCGAAAAAGACTTCAGGGTCTATTTAATCCCCCCCCCCTGTAGACCCTTTTGTATGCCACTTGGGACCACAAGCATGCATTCAGAACTAGAATTTCCCCCAGATATATTCGGATTTATCCCTCCAAAAATACCCGGCTAACAGCATCAGGAGTATGTAGCTATCCCTAGCATCAACTAACTTAGATGATATTATGGTTTCCTCTGCACCCTAATCTACTTTCTCCCGAACAGATAAATTAGGCAAAATAGCTTGCATATGGTGATCAAGCAAATGAATGGAGTAAAAGCATAAAAAACATAACACATAGCAAAATCAGAATTAACTCCAATAACAATTTTTATATATCAATTTTCATAAAGTTGGCCTTGCACGACCATAGTCTGATTGAATTAGTTCATAAATACTGAGAAAACTAAATAAGAATAACAGTAAAAATCCATAAACATATATATTGTGTTTTTTTTCTAATCTATTGAACTCTCTCTTGCTGAAGATGAAATCTTGTGGTTTTTCTTCTTGTTGCCCTCCAAGTCTTGGATTAGGGTTGCTGAAGTCGGCCTCTTCTTGTTGTGTTTTGTTCTGTCTCTTTTACATCAATTATAAGACAGACCCCACCTTGAATCAGACTTTTTAAAATGCGAAAACTGATCTATCGGGACCAACGTTCGAACGTTAAACTGCTTGGCGTTCATATGTAACACTTCTCCACATCCGTGCGTAGTGCCTCCAAATGTTCGAACATTAAACTACTCCACGTCCGGGCGTTAAGCTACTGACTTCTCAGATTTTTCTACTAAATACTTGCTTTTCTCCCTTATTTTCCTCAATTGCAAGAACTTATACCTGTACTCAAATATCCAACTCATTACATGCATTTGTGGCATAAATTACTCATACTTAAGCTAAAACCATATGAAATCATGGGATCAAATTACGTAAATTTCAACCCTATCAATCTTCATCTCCAAGTTGGCCTCATCTTGCAGTCACTCCCTAATTCATCTATTATTTCGGCATAAACTTTGGTATGAATGACATTGATGTTGGGGTTTTGAACATAAAAACACAGCAGAAATAAAATACCAACGGTGGATTCATCTTTGATTTCACATATTTAAATCATGTTGAGAAATACGTACCATTTTCGTGTAATTAAAAAACAATATGAACCAGCTTCTTGATTTTTTTGGAGTAGCAATAATGTCACTGTCTCTAAATCACCACGTCGGAACAGAAAGCAAAAATCCCTTCTTTTCTTCTCCTCTTGGACGGCTAGAGAGATGAGAGAGAGGTGGAGAGTTTTACTTGGAGAGAAAGATATATGTGAGGCTATCATTTAATTATTCACCAGGGAGTCTTTACCTAGGTCTGGGGCAACTCCTTCTTGGTCCGGTGATGTTATAAATCCCTTGCACCCTAGTTTATGTCTTTCTCAAAATGCTAAACTAGGCAATAAATCATACATACGGTGATCATCACATGTAAGAAACATAAGCACAAATTCATAACACATAGCAACATAGGAATTAATTCAACAATTATCAATCATACGAATAAGTCACAAATCAATTCTTACAAGGCCCTAGCCATATGAATTTAGCCCATAACTATCAAGATAGAAGAATTCAACATATTCATATACATAAATGTAAACACAAAATGCAATAAACAATGAATAAACTCCCTAAAGGTCGAATGGTGATGGATCGTCGATTGGAGCTTCTATCCTTAGTCCTTTTCTCTTTCTTTCCCTTCAAAGTAGATGGAAGGATGGCTCAAATCAAAGAAAATGCCTCCACAAACCCAGATTTTGAACCCCTCAAATGAGCTGAAAAATTCGCTTTATAGCTTCCAAAAAACGGTTACAGCGGCGCCCAGGCGCCACTAACGTGGCAGGAGTTTCTTGGGGAGAAAGTCGAACGGCGCCCAGGCGTAAAGATTCTGGAGCTCGGGCGTGGAAGGTACGGCGCCCAGGCGTGGTATGTGTGGCGCCTGGGTGCCAATCTGTGTGGCCTGGTTGTTCCTATCTTCGGATGGCACCTGGGCATGGCTTAACTGGCGCCTTTGAGCCAGTCTACGAAGCATCTAACTCGAAATCATTTGATACGCTATCTTTTTCCCTTTTCTTCGTGCATCGTCGCTCAATGCCTGAATTCACTTAACACACGTAGTAAACATACGCGTGGCACAAATCAAGCTATAAATAGACCTAAAACGACAAAATGGGTACCTAAGAAGAATTAGAATTGCTCTTTAAATGCAGGTACCTAGAGCTAACACCGATACTTCGGTTTGGTACATTGATAGTGGGTCATCAAGGCACATGACTGGCTCAAAAGATCTCTTGGTCAACTATCATGCAACCAACGGTCAGCAAATTATATTCGTTGATAACTCCAAAGGTAAAACCAAAGGTATAGGTATCATGCATTGGGGAAACATCATGATTAGTGATGTATGTTATGTTGAGGGTCTTAAGTGTAATTTATTGAGCATTAGTCAATTTTGTGATAAAGACTTTGAAGTCAAATTCTCAAGTGATTGTTGCTATGTTAGCGACGCTAAGACTAAGTCTACTAAATTAAGAGGAAAAAGAGCAAACAATGTATATTTAGTGGATTGGGATTCAACAATAGATAACAACCCCAAATGCTTTGTTGCTAAGAGTCAAAATGAATTGGGTTGGTTATGACATAGAAAATTGAATCACCTCAACTTTAAGGCATTCTCTCAATTAATATCGCTAAATCTAGTAGAGGGATTACCTAAAGGTTCCTTTCAGAAAAATTTCTTATGTGATGCATGTCAAATGGGTAAACAAGTTAAATCATCTTTTAAGAAGTAACCATGCTTATCTACTTCTAGAATTCTTGAACTGTTGCATTTAGATTTGTTTGGTCCTATTCAAATCATGAGTGTTAGTGGTAAAAAGTATTCGCTAGTAATAGTTGATGATTTCTCTTGCTATACATGGGTAGAATTTCTAACGACCAAATATGAAACTAGTGTCAAGCTCACAGTGCTAATTCATCAATTACAAACCTCAAAAGATTTAAAGGTGACGAGAATTAGAAGTGATACAGGAACTGAATTTACTAACCAATTTGTTGAGAAGTTTTGTACAGATTTTGGAATACTTCATGAGTATTCTGGACCTAGAACACCTCAAAAGAATGGAGTTGCCGAGCGACGGAACAGAACGCTTAAAGAAGCCGCTAGGACGATGTTAGCAGAGTCCAAGCTGCCACAAAGGTTTTGGGCCGAAGCTATCAATACCGCTTGCTACACTCAGAACTGGTGTATGATCAACAAGCCACATGAGAAGACTCCATATAAGTTGTGGAAGGGACGTAAGCCAAACGTTTCATATTTTCCTGTATTTGGTTCAAAATGTTTCATTCATAACAATGAATCCCAAAGTCTAAAGACATTTGATCCTAAAGCGGACGAGGGAATCTTTCTAGGCTATGCCAAGAATGGAAAGAGTTTTCGCATCCTAAATAAGATCAAATCGAAGGTTGAAGAATCCATTCATGTTATGTTTGATGATGCTAACCAGGAACCGAGTAAGGTTAATCCAGATGATGTAGGAATTGAAGATCTTGCCCAACAAGCGTCACAAATCAATCTTGGTGATGATAGTGATGATAATGAGGATGATGAGATCTTTGTGTCTAATCCTAAGGTTATTCGTGAGGTTATCAATGATGCTATTGTAAGAATCGCTGATGATCATGAAGAGAATGATAATCTAGAGCAAATTGGAACTGTAAATGATGTAGCGACTGTGCAAGAGACAAATGAGGGTCAAGCGATTGATAATCAAGAATCTCTCAACCCATTCCAACCAGATCGTAAATGGCTTATAGACCATCCACCAGAGCTAGTTATTGGAAATATTAAAGCACTTGTTAGAACTAGGGCCGCTACAATCAATGAGGCCATGTTCTCAAGTTTTCTATCTCAAATGGAACCAAAGAAAGTGGATGAAGAGCACAGTGATTCAAGTTGGGTAGAAGCGATGCAAGAAGAGCTAAACCAATTTGAGAGAAGCAAGGTTTGGATGATAGTACCAAGACCAACTCACCAAGGAGTCTGTTAGGAATTTCATGTTAGATGTTTTGATGATGACAAGATAGGATTTCATGTTAGACCCCAAAAGAATGTAAGTTTATACTATCATAGAATATCTGTATAAGCATTTGAAAATTATTAGTTTCTTACGCTTGTAATATTTATCTTTGTAGATTTTAGACTAAGTATTTGATACCAAGTCACTGATGGAATTCTGAGTGAGTCTATCAAGGATGAAGTTGAAGATCAGCGTCTGAAGTCAAGCGCTCAGCGACTCAAGCGTCCAACTTTCAGATTCACCTGAAGGATAAAACCCAAGTTGTAACGCCCACCGACCACCTGGTGGCCCGCTACGCCGCGACACTAGCTCGATCCACGAGACTGTCCTTTCTCGAGCTAGCGCTAAGCGTCAGAACTATACCAATTCTTCATCTACTAAAACTAAAAGAATTTCATTCCACTTAAACCAACAATACCTTATTCATCAGTCTTACACAATTAAACAATAACCCTATCAATTACAAATCTCCAAGCCAAAACATATACATACCCAATCGTACATCCCAAAACATTACTCCCTTTGATAGAAACAAACCAATGCTTCCTTTATTTCTCATTTCTCCATTTGTATCCGACATTCTAAGCTTATCTGAAAAGGAAGAAAGAAGGAGGGGTGAGTCCGAATGACCCAGTGAGGTAGGCTAATGGCTTGCTTTACCTTATCAGGAGAGATAGAATCTGCAGCAAAAATCAATAACGACATGGACATATACGATGGCAAGCAAAAGAATAGAATAACATATCACAAGTTAAATTAATCGAGTATGTTACGTATGAATCAGAGGACATAACCCATGTACTTTTGTAATCATATCATGTGATCGTGATCCACCTTCCACTGTCCCATACCAGCAGGAGGCTTCACACCTTTATGTTCTATGAAGTGTTCCAGATGTCGGGATTCTAGTGGTGGCTCCTACGGGTTCAAGAGGTGGACCCCGCCATCGCGTGGCAGTTTGTCCCGTATAGCACTTAGCTCCCTTCACTCTGCATTTTCAAATCAAAGTTGTATATCAAGAAAATGACACATCGCGAATGGATGCCAGACTTCGGGATTCTAGAGGTGGCTCCTACGGGTTCAAGCGGTGGCCCCCGCCGTCACGTGGCACTTTGTCCCGTATAGCACTTAGCTCCCTTAGCCGACGGAATAGAGCCAAGAAGAATAATCGTTTCAACGAGTTTCCTACTAGAATATGTACACTGATTTGTATTCGAGCGAGAGCGAGCGGAAACAAGAACGATAGGCTACAAATTGGGACACGGTTGGACACTTACCTTAGATGAGAATAAAAGTCTGATCAATGAAACTTTATGAGGTCACACTTGGCTATGATTTATTAGATAAAGGGAACGAAAAATGGTAAGCAAGATCAAGTGGAAAGAATAAGAGAAACCCTCACAATAATAAACCGGCGTCGTTGCCTCGGCCTCGGAATCACGAAAGTATCCTGTGATTCAAAATACCATCATTTTCACAAAACAATACACTTTTAAGCTAATCACATACAACAGGTTATATCATACTATCCAAACATATAGGCAACTAAGTTCAAACTAGCCCCCTTACATGCGCAATATTTTTCAACAATTTTTTAACACATTCTTGGATTGGAATTTCTTTCTCAAATTTTTCAGGATATCAGATAGGATGCTGAAAAATTCTACATAATTTTTCCAGATTTAATTTCCTTGTCAAATTGGGGATTCGATCAACGAAACGGGAGTGTCCCGGCAGATTTGTTTCAGAACAGACACCTTATATTCCAATATTTTTGTAAAATCCCCTGTTTACTGAAAAATTCCGAAATTTATATGAAGTCTCTATGACACATGTATCAAGATACTGTAAAAGTTTTAGAGTAAACCAAAATTTCCAGGTACACGAAATATCTTCAAAACAGTAACAATTTTCACTTCCGCCGAACAGACTGGCGATTTTGTTCAACGATTAGAAAATTCCACAAAACTCTAACCCTGACCAAATTTTTCATAGATGTTTAAAACACAATCAAGTTATTCCAGAAAATTTATCATAATCAAACTCACAAGTTTAAGCACCTCATTACAGCTTTAAACGTAACTTTCAGAAACTGAAAGTTCCAAACACAGCTGAACATCATGCCATTGAAGTTTACTAAAATACATATATGTGATATGATACTCTCAATTCCAGGTCATATATAGCTTGAACTACATTTAGTCTACAACATATTCATGCAAAAGCAATGATTAACTACCATATACCTTAAGAGAAAGAAGAAAGGACGATCCTTTCCCCTACTGGATTGTTTTCTTCTCCTTCAGCTTTTCATGTATTTGAGATGAGATAGGTGCTAATTTTCAGAGTTTCTTCAGGTGTGGTGATGAATGAAGTGTTGAAAGGCTGAATTGTAGTATATAAGGAGGTCTTGGTCAAAAAGGTAGGGAAAAAAGAAATGGAGATTAATCCTCCATAAGCCACGTTTTTTAGGCAAGATGAGATGTAATTATCTTAATTTGCCACCTCCTAATCTTCCTTTCTCTATTAGAGCATGAATGGTACGTGTATATATATATGTGTGTGTGTGTGTGTGTGTGTGCATGTGCATGTGTTTGTGCCTATATATATATATGTAGTTAGGCATGATCCCATTTTACTATTAGTAATCAATTGATGAAGATGAATATATATATAGATATATATATACACCTTAAATGATATAATGCATCAACTATTCCACCAGGTGTAAATACTACTAACCTATTTCACATATAGATTTAATAATAGTTATATAAGCAAGTAGAAAAATATTTTTACTCGAACGCGAATCACTACAATCAAATAATTTACGAAATCTAATTAGCGGTGATTGTAATGTTTACCTTCACTTCTACGAAATTAGGAGCCGAGAATATTGGGTGTTACAACTCCCCTCTCCTTAAGAGAATTTGGTCCCCAAATTCTGAGAGGTCCCAAAGAGATCCGGATATCTTTTTCTCATGTCATCTTCTCGCTCCCAAGTTGCTTCTTCAACCTGATTGTTTCTCCACAATACCTTGACTAAGGGTATTTTCTGAGATCATAATTCTTGATATTTGAAGTCCAGTATGCGTATCGGCATCTCTTCATACGACAAATTTGGTTCTAGTTGTAATTCCTCATGAGATATCACAAGTGACGGATCAGGATGGTACTTCTTAAGTTGTGATACATGGAACACATTATGAATATGGGAAATATTGTCAGGTAGTTTGACTTCATACGCTACTACCCCAACACGCTTCAAGATCTGGAATGGTCCTATATATCGAGGTTGAAGCTTACCCCCTTTTCCCATCCTCTTAACGCCTCTTCGCGGTGATACTTTAATAAAAACTTGGTCTCCCACTTGAAATTCTAAGTCCTTGCGTCGTGTGTCGGCATAGCTCTTTTGACGACTCTGAGCTGCACTCATTCGCTGTTTGATGATTTGAACTTTGTCAATGGCTTCTTGTATTATTTCCACCCGCAAGGCCCTTCTCGTCCATCCTGTGATGCTGCTCTCCAACCATCTAAATCCTAATAGAGCGGGGATTGACATTTCCGCTCATAAAGTGCTTCATAGGGTGCCATTTGGATGGTGGCCTGGTAACTGTTGTTTATAGGAAAGTTCTACTAATGGAAGGTGTGTATCCTAAGACCCTCCAAAGTCTAGACCCAAGTCCTTAACATATCTTCACTTATCCTTATCACCCTTTCTGACTGTCCATCGGTCTACAGGTGAAAGGCGGTACTAAAGTTCAACTTTGTACCTGGGTCTTCTTGAAACCGTCTTCACAGGCTAGATGTAAACTTGAGATCTCTGTCGGAGACGATGCTAACCGGTATCCCATGAAGTTGGATAATTTCCTCATTCCCGTGTAGCATCTCCAAGTCGTGGTTCCTCGAGGAGCCAAGACTTGTCTTTCTTATTTGATCGAAGTTATTGCACCTAATTCGTTTTACGAATGGGTTCCTATTGGAATGACATGTTTCATCCCAAATAAAGATCGCGTCGGTACATGATGTGCGTCGAGTCCAAGTGATATTTCTATAATTGAATCTTACGATAGACCTGATAAGCGGGAAAAATTCACTGAAACATTTGTACTTCTAAAAGACTCGTACGATACACTTTGATCGTTGAAATGGTTCTTTGACGACGCAATTAAACCTTCCTGGTTTCAATCTTCTTGGAAAGTCTTCTATATAAGGTGTTGACGAAGGCTTGGATTCTTGATCACTTCATACTTGTTTACGTAGATCTTCTAAGTTCTATCCATTTTTAGATTCTATGAGTGATGCTCCTACCCTTTTCTAGTGTCATTGACCGTCGATGCTTGTAGGGATCTATGAAGATCCTTGTACGATGATCCTTTACATGCGTTATAATCTAAACAGAACAACACTCGGTATTTCTATCAATATGGTGCGCGCAGCTGTATGAATCTTGCTTCGTGAATGTCATTATAGATCCCTATATCATGCTTCCGCTGCGCCACTCTATAGTCTCGGCGTTGTTTGTTGTTAAAAAAAATATCGAACATAATGACTTTATAAACGGGCTCAAACTCTCGAGTTTGATGCATTGCTCTAGGTTTGAAGTTATAAGATTTAGTGATTCTATGAAAAAAATTAGGCTTAAGAATCACTATCGACAGTTGCCTATGGTGGAATTTGAAGGTAATCAAAATCATAAGGAATAGTTAGGTCGAATTACTGAAAGATATACAAAATATTGTTAGCTCATGAACAAGGGTGAACAATCTAACCAAGACTTTTGAGTGTCCACTTGAGGTAGTTAGAATATATGTGTCTCTAGTCAAAAAGTAAAATGTTCAAGGATTTCAAGATATTGAACGAGATGACAAGGTGGCTCAGAAAGAGAGATGACCGAGGAATAAGTATGAGGTATTCAAAGAGGTTAAATATTAAATAAAAATTTGTTATCCAAACGAAAGAGATGGAATACAAGAAGTTTCACAACAATCAAATCAAGTTTTAAAGCTTTCATGAATATAAGTCAGTAATGACAAGGGGGTTCATCAATAAGAATCATCTGAAACAATGTATAGTTTGTAAGGAAAATGAAGGAAAAATCTTATTTGATAATGGATTTCAAACATTAAATAGTCAAAAACCAAATTCCAAGACTAAAGCTATCAAATTTTTTTTTTGGATTATGAATAAAATATATTACAACAGGCATGCACGGCTAAAAAGAGCGATATACAATGATTTGTGGTTTAGGAATATACATTGGAGCTCAATGATTGTTATAACCTTCGTCAATAATAGTGGGATGCGATATGGTATAATAGAAGAGGACGCAATAGACATTCTTACTATGATCACTGAAAGATGGTCATTGAAATTACAAGTCGAAGGATAATTTGAAATGTTAAAATGAGATCGAATATAAGAAGATTTACACAGAGAGGTAAAGTTTGAACTGTACAATTGCGTTTTGAATAAAAAAAAAACTAAAATCGTTGAATACGGAAGGACTGGGATAGAAATATTAGAATAAAAGAGAATAACGTTAAGTACTAGGAGGAGTTGAAAACGTAGTGATGCAATTACCATGATATGCACAAACAATTGAAATATGTATCAAAGAAAGGAGATTCAAGCAGAGTTTATTCAATAGGAGTTGTAGATAGAAGCTAAATATTTCTCAGAAAAACAAGTAGAAAGATTGAATTTCACAATAAAATGATTTGATTAAAAGTAAAGATTGGTAATCAATAGGCATTTCAAAGTGGCAAAAAAAAAAATACCGGCTTCAAAAGACGAAAAATAGGATTATCAACGTAGGGTCAGCGATCCTTAGACAACCAAAGGAAGCACTGCACATAGAGTTTTGAAGGAAGTTCAAACTTTAATAGGAGAGTCCTCAAATATATACAATGACATTTGGTATCCAAAAATAGAAATTATAATCAAGTTTACGGCTTGAGGGGTGACCAAGAGCAAAAGAAAATAGTCAACGATTAGGAGTTTTAGGGCTAAAGATAATACAAACGTGAGAGCAGGGTCATTAAGAATAAATGAATAAATAGAAGGTATTGACATAAAAATGGATTAATAGGATTCAAACATTAAGCATGACAAGGTTTTGAGATAGATGATGATTACTCTGGACATCAAAATGCTTCAAATGTTGATGATAACAAGACGGAATCAAGTTTTATAAAGGATACCACAAGATTAGGGCTTGGAACACAGTTAAGGCAATTTCCATGAGTAAAAGTCTCAAGACTGGCAAGTATCGAAGATGGAGAACTTAACTAGGTTCGAGGGATATGAGCTTACTCGCTTCAATTTTCAGTTAACCCTAACCAAATCATCCCTTAAAAAGTCCAACACCTCAGAACAAGTAAAAAAACATTACCCTTATTTCCTTCTCCTATTGATATATCTAATCTTGTCGCCCATCTAATACATCTTCAAAACTCATCTCCTAAGCTCAACCAATCACAACTCCATGCCAAAGTCTAAAGATCTTATCCTAGTATAGCTCAGGTACTAACCCAAGCTCTGATACCACCAACTGTAACGCCCACCGACCACCTGGTGGCCCGCTACACCGCGACACTAGCTCGATCCACGAGACTGTCCTTTCTCGAGCTAGCGCTAAGCGTCAGAACTATACCAATTCTTCATCTACTAAAACTAAAAGAATTTCATTCCACTTAAACCAACAATACCTTATTCATCAGTCTTACACAATTAAACAATAACCCTATCAATTACAAATCTCCAAGCCAAAACATATACATACCCAATCGTACATCCCAAAACATTACTCCCTTTGATAGAAACAAACCAATGCTTCCTTTATTTCTCATTTCTCCATTTGTATCCGACATTCTAAGCTTATCTGAAAAGGAAGAAAGAAGGAGGGGTGAGTCCGAATGACCCAGTGAGGTAGGCTAATGGCTTGCTTTACCTTATCAGGAGAGATAGAATCTGCAGCAAAAATCAATAACGACATGGACATATACGATGGCAAGCAAAAGAATAGAATAACATATCACAAGTTAAATTAATCGAGTATGTTACGTATGAATCAGAGGACATAACCCATGTACTTTTGTAATCATATCATGTGATCGTGATCCACCTTCCACTGTCCCATACCAGCAGGAGGCTTCACACCTTTATGTTCTATGAAGTGTTCCAGATGTCGGGATTCTAGTGGTGGCTCCTACGGGTTCAAGAGGTGGCCCCCGCCATCGCGTGGCACTTTGTCCCGTATAGCACTTAGCTCCCTTCACTCTGCTTTTTCGAATCAAAGTTGTATATCAAGAAAATGACACATCGCGAATGGATGCCAGACTTCGGGATTCTAGAGGTGGCTCCTACGGGTTCAAGCGGTGGCCCCCGCCGTCACGTGGCACTTTGTCCCGTATAGCACTTAGCTCCCTTAGCCGACGGAATAGAGCCAAGAAGAATAATCGTTTCAACGAGTTTCCTACTAGAATATGTACACTGATTTGTATTCGAGCGAGAGCGAGCGGAAACAAGAACGATAGGCTACAAATTGGGACACGGTTGGACACTTACCTTAGATGAGAATAAAAGTCTGATCAATGAAACTTTATGAGGTCACACTTGGCTATGATTTATTAGATAAAGGGAACGAAAAATGGTAAGCAAGATCAAGTGGAAAGAATAAGAGAAACCCTCACAATAATAAACCGGCGTCGTTGCCTCGGCCTCGGAATCACGAAAGTATCCTGTGATTCAAAATACCATCATTTTCACAAAACAATACACTTTTAAGCTAATCACATACAACAGGTTATATCATACTATCCAAACATATAGGCAACTAAGTTCAAACTAGCCCCCTTACATGCGCAATATTTTTCAACAATTTTTTAACACATTCTTGGATTGGAATTTCTTTCTCAAATTTTTCAGGATATCAGATAGGATGCTGAAAAATTCTACATAATTTTTTCCAGATTTAATTTCCTTGTCAAATTGGGGATTCGATCAACGAAACGGGAGTGTCCCGGCAGATTTGTTTCAGAACAGACACCTTATATTCCAATATTTTTGTAAAATCCCCTGTTTACTGAAAAATTCCGAAATTTATATGAAGTCTCTATAACACATGTATCAAGATACTGTAAAAGTTTTAGAGTAAACCAAAATTTCCAGGTACACGAAATATCTTCAAAACAGTAACAATTTTCACTTCCGCCGAACAGACTGGCGATTTTGTTCAACGATTTTTAGAAAATTCCACAAAACTCTAACCCTGACCAAATTTTTCATAGATGTTTAAAACACAATCAAGTTATTCCAGAAAATTTATCATAATCAAACTCACAAGTTTAAGCACCTCATTACAGCTTTAAACGTAACTTTCAGAAACTGAAAGTTCCAAACACAGCTGAACATCATGCCATTGAAGTTTACTAAAATACATATATGTGATATGATACTCTCAATTCCAGGTCATATATAGATTGAACTACATTTAGTCTACAACATATTCATGCAAAAGCAATGATTAACTACCATATACCTTAAGAGAAAGAAGAAAGGACGATCCTTTCCCCTACTGGATTGTTTTCTTCTCCTTCAGCTTTTCATGTATTTGAGATGAGGTAGGTGCTAATTTTCAGAGTTTCTTCAGGTGTGGTGATGAATGAAGTGTTGAAAGGCTGAATTGTAGTATATAAGGAGGTCTTGGTCAAAAAGGTAGGGAAAAAAGAAATGGAGATTAATCCTCCATAAGCCACGTTTTTTAGGCAAGATGAGATGTAATTATCTTAATTTGCCACCTCCTAATCTTCCTTTCTCTATTAGAGCATGAATGGTACGTGTATATATATATGTGTGTGTGTGTGTGTGTGTGTGTGCATGTGCATGTGTTTGTGCCTATATATATATATGTAGTTAGGCATGATCCCATTTTACTATTAGTAATCAATTGATGAAGATGAATATATATATAGATATATATATACACCTTAAATGATATAATGCATCAACTATTCCACCAGGTGTAAATTGTGATACCCCTATTTTCGAGCCTTGTGGACCCTTTCATATTTATTCGAACGATCAAGAAAAGATTAATACATGGGAGAATTTATTCCAATCGTGATTTATTATGAAACCTAGGATTGGTTTCACTATTATCGTTCTTTAGGAATTGAAAATATTTGATTAAATGTGAAGTGTAATTTTTTTTCCTACCAAAGTTCTAACATGCCAAGAGTTTAATTATAATGAGTAAAAGGGCATAATTATTAAATTATAACTAGGAAGGGGCTGAATCTTAATTAATATTTGTATTGGGATTATGATAGAAGATAAAATATTGTAAGGGCTATGAGTAAAATAAAATAAAATAAAAACAATTGCATTGGAGCCCTCACTACTCCTATATATACACCCCATCTTGCTCTCATTTCTTCTCTCATTCACTCAAGTATTACATGCTCCACAAAATCAGATTTTATCCCCATTTTCATCTCATTTTATCTACCAAAAACCGTTCAAGAAACCATTGAAAGAGAAAGGCTTAACCACAACATAGAAACCATTTCCCCAAAGCAATTTTAGCACAGAAATTTCCAGCACTGGCAGTGCTGGTATTCTCACGTTTTGAGGGACGAAATGATGTCCAAATTGGGAGCTCCTTATCTCAAAATCTTCACAAGAGGATAAGGAACAAGTATGTGGAGTCCGATTTTGTCAATTGAGTCCATATATTTCCAGAATCAGACATGCAAACTCTACATCAGGTGCCCGGTTTTCAACTGCAGCAACATGTCTCCACTTTTGTTTGCCAGAAACCATGCTTCTAGTGATTTGATCATGCATGCAATCCCACCATTGGAAACCTATGTTCGTGTAGATGATGTTACTGGTAAGTTTTAATGGTTTCGGTTATGTGGATAGTTCATAATTGTTAGTCAAAGAATCATTGCCACCACCCGGGTTTTTAACCCAGAATCTGCCTCTCATTTCGTTTCCCCTAAAATGCTACTTATGATGGTCCAATTCCTTATCCAAGACCACCTATAGAATCCTTTTTGAGTGTAGATTCGTTTACTTGAGTATTTCGTTGAATAACGCTTGGTTAAATGTCCATAAATTGCCAGGGAATTATCATTGCCACTGCCTAGTCTCCAATTTCAGAAATGTTCATTTGAATTGTTGCCCATAAAACATCATTACCCTATTTTTATTGTACATGCAATACCCCCATTAGATGGCCCTATAAGATTAGATGTTAATTACGGTTGGAATCACTCAAATCCATGGGCTAATGTGACCGGAAAGTGGAATGTTTGCAGGCTGCCAGGAAGTAATCAGAAATTGACAGTCTTGGTTGTTGACTTCAAAGACATGATTCACCAAATATTTGGCCACTCTTGGAGATGAGGTTTTTACACAGGTTAAGATAAGTTCATGGAGAATCTATGAGTAATAAGTTTTAGTGTTGGATGTGACATTAAAGGGATGAAAAAGTGGTAAGAGCAGAGACGCGCGATGTCGGTGGGGGTGCATGGTGGATCTAATTGAAGTAATGTTGTTCCCGATCAACAATGGAGTTTCGATATTCTGGACCCGACTTTAGTTTGCATCTTGACTACTGGGTAAACTTTGGGTAAGATGGCTTAGCTTAACCTTTGGTAATTCTTGTGAGCAATCGAATCATATTGAATCGGTATTTCCTAGAGACTTGTATTCCGATCATACTATTGATTACATCCTTTTTTTTTGGAATAGGGGCTTGCTTTATTAGACATTGTGAGGAAACTTGGTTGGACAAGTTGGTAGTGTTGGAGATTGGGACGATCATGATTAGCTCGGAAGAGTAATGTGAGTTGCCTCTCAAAATTATAGTTATATGTCTTTCAAAACTGGAAGGAACACGTCGTGTATATATATATATATATATATATATACTTTCGTCATGCTTTGAATACTTGACCTAAAAATGAGTTTCAACACTTTCAAATCAAATCAAGGACTCATTTTATATTCACCAATTCTTGGCACCAACTATTACCTGCATGGATGTTTCAAACACGTATCTTGCAAATGTAATTTTTTAGGCATGTTTTGTGAAAATGGATTCTAGGAAAACATTCTTTTAAGGAAATTCTGAAAAACTATTCGCTCGATTGAATATTTCATCGTGAGCTAAAATGCTTCATTGCATCATTCGTGACATACGTGATTGCATACTTATTTCGGATGCATAAGTTTTACAAGAATGATTTCAACTAAACATCGATTTTATGATTTTCGTGAGATTACTCCATCATTGGTCTTGTATCGTGATCATTTGTCGTGATGGTGTTCTTGTGACGTGTTGCATCTGACGTGGTTGTGTTGGGCCCAAGGTCGGGCGATGGATAGGGCAGGGTTCGGCCGGTCAAGCATGGGCTTGCGGTCTTAAACAGTTCCCGCTATCCACGTCCAGATCCATGCACCTAGGACGGAGTGCTCTGAGGGTGCATGGGTCATTTATCGTGTGGCATACTCCGGATATGACCAAATCGGGCATCGCGAGCCTGCGTGGGGAGGTATAAGGTGATGGCTTTTAAGCCGCGTGTTCAGGGGTGATAAGGAAGAAGCAGCGGGACCCAAAGTGCTATGGGTAAATCATCGGACGCGATGGTATTTCTAACATGGCCCCCTACTGCTTAAGCGTGACGTGTACATGTTACTTAAACATGTCTTGTACGTGATACTTGCATTGAACTACATGCCTTTTTAAAATGCATGTTTTGAAACTTAAATATCATGCCACCAATTGTTCCAGCTTTATTATGAACGTAATTTTTCCAAGCATGTTTTCAATGATATTTGACAAAACCTCATCGTGCATATACTAAGACCTTTGTCTCATACTAGTTATTGCTTAATTGTTACTATGATCACCAATTGCTTTTCTTATTTAGGATTTCAATGTATCAACAAAACAAAAACTATTATTGTTTTTCCCTCACTAATTTATCATTAGGGTCTAAAAACTATTTTAAGCAACTTGCACACAAACACTGGCACTCACTAAGCCTTGCTTACGTATTTTATTTCATTCCTTCCTTCCAGCTGTAGGTAAGTTGAGCAATGAGACTAGCTTGGAGGATAACAGGAATAGACATAGACGATCCAAGAGGTAAAAAAATTGATAGTTTTAGTCAAGGATATTAAGTTACTTCATGATGCGGTTGGTAGTTTCAGGACTAGGACCCTAAGATATGTATGATAAAATAAATAAATTGGGTCCATGTTTTGAATTAGAACTACAGCTACGATAGACTTATGTATTCAAGTTGGGTCTTTTATGACCCAATCATCGGGGCGTGACAGAGTGGTATCAGAGCTTGGGCTAGTGCCTGAGCTACACCAGGATAAGATCTTCGGACTGTGGAGTAAAGTGGATTCTAAGTTAGGCTAATGATATTGAGGGATGAATTATTATTTAGATGTTATTTCGGCGATGTAGAATTGTAGTACATCAATGCTTTGGATGTATTTAGTATGTGTTTCTGCTAAGCCGAGAAGAGTTACTTGGATTCAATTGGTATTGGGAACAAGGACATGTTATACATAGTTACTAGAAAAGTTTAAGTTGCGTTAGATTGAAGATAATTCAGTTATTCTGGATAAATAATGGAGTAAGTATACAAGGATTGAAATAAAACGGAAGTTTAGATTTTAGTATGAATTCGAATAGCAAGTATTACAGTATGGTGTCAATTGTTATAGTTATTATCACGATGAGTGTGTTGAATCATTTCATCTCATTGGACTCATATATTTCTTCGGCTTTAGATCGTGCTCCCTGCTCTATACCCTTTAGGGTAAAATGATGTTTCCTTATTCAATAAAGCATAAGTACCTTGTAACTCCTTGCCAAATGAGTTCCTGTCACGTAAAACAATCGATATTGTCGATTATCCATTTGTTTACGAAGCAAAGCTAGAGTTACAGAGGCTAATCTAGAAGATCGCAGTGGGTAATAGCATTGAGACGATGACAGCTTCTATTACAAGGAAGAGAAGTAAGATGACTTTTGGAGGCGAATTTGCACGGTAAATAATGCTCCGTATCGAAGAATGGATCCGCATCGAGTCGTACAAGCCGCTTCAATGTTAAGTCAGGAAAAAAAAAAAACTGACATAGTGAATGCGGATTGCTTCATCTCGTCCTGCTATACTACTCAATCTTTTGTCCTGTAACGATCGTGTGTAGTGAGAGGTAAACATGTTAGGAATGAACTTTTAGGTTGATTCTCCTTGCTTCATAGAAGATGAAGGATTTCTATTCGCCAACATAGATATACTTTCCCTATCCCTTTCTCGTACCTCTGTTGAAACAAATTTTTATGGATCCATGCTTCGTTGTTATGTTTGGGAATCTAGTAAACTCCATTATTGAAATTTATGTTCCTTTCATAATTGAGAAACTCTCGTATTCGGAATTCCTTACTATTTATAATTTCATTCTTGAGAGTTTCGCTCCTTGTAATTTATTTTTATATCCTCTTCGGAAACCTCTTGAAATTTTGTTCTATAATTCTATTCATAAGTTCCATTACCTGTTGAGTTGTTAACCTTTGAGGCGGATTCACTCTTATTATAGACTCATCATTTTGAATTACATTTTTTTATTCTACTCCAACTGTTGAGACATAATAATTCTCTCTTAATTCGCAATTTCTCTTGATTCCTTCATGTGAAAATTGATGTTTGACTATATTTATGGTACTCAATTGACCAATCCTCTCATAAAACCTTGAGCTTGTAGCTATTTACATTACTCTCATTCATTTTTTTTATACTTTTCTCGATAAACTGTTGCTTAATCCATTTACATTGAGTAACTCTTTGAATCTACCGATCTTTCAGCTTTATGTTAGACTTATCTTTCGTCTTTATTCTTGAAGCTCATCCACAAAGTCCCTTATTTCTTGGATATTGGGATAACAACAATTTTCATTTTAGATCCTTCCTATATCATATAAGGTATGCATTTGCCAATTGAATTACTTATTTCTAAATCTTGATCACATATTGAACCACTTTTCCTTGCAAACATTCTCAACTCTTCAATTTATCTATCAATTTGTTCTTTACATTCTATATTTCTCTTTCATCGATTTTATCTATTTGAGATTGTTTGTTACCACTTTTGACCAATAGATTATTCTTTGAGGATGGTTCATTTTTATCACAGAATCGTCATTTTAAGTCGCGATTTCACTCTACTCCTATTATTGACTCCTTGTAATTGTCTTTTAATAGTTGTACCCATTGCTCATCCTTTTTTTTTTATTTATTTGACAATTTGTCTTAACATTTGTCGATATTCGAATTACTAATCATCTTCTTTGAGATCTTGAATTTGCAGCCATATAGTTTTAAATGTATGCTTCTTGGATACTCTCTTACATGGAATTTGTCTCCATTCAAGAAATTCCATATTGTCATCCTATATCCATACTCCTAATTGATCTGAACACCTACATTTTGATCTCGTTATCTTTAAACTTCTCCAAATTGAATCATTTTCCTTCGTTCAGTTTGAGGTTAAGCAATTCACTTTCTAGGATCGTATGTAGTATGCATTTCCCATCTGAATTGTCTATTTTAACCTTGTCCGAAATTTAAATCATCTTTGCCCTGTAACTCTTATTGTGTCTTCTATTCTCAATTGTTGAGAATGTCATCTATATTGTATCTTTCTCTTCCCGTCTATTAGGTCTACGTGATATTGTTCGTAACTATAACTTAGTTACAATACTCTTTTGGCCTACATATTATTCTTTGGCTCTCTATAAGATTCCATGGGATGCTTGTGTTTGTTTCATTCAATAAGCTCCTTCATCGTGGATTGCTATACTTTAGCATTTGAAGACTTCCACATTCTCGTCTTCTTAAATCTATTGTTGATTAGTCCAATTACTCATCTCTAATTGCCATTTCTTTATTGCCTCAATTAATCTTGTAGCTAATTCATGTACAACAATTGAAATAAAATTCAAGTTCCTCCATCATTTGAGTTAGTTACCTCTTCAATTGTTTTATGTTATTCTAATAAACTTTACCCTTACTCTCAAGTATCAACCTATGTCGGCGAACCAATTGAAAACACCATTAGTCATTTTATAGTTGGTAACATTGGTACTGGCTCGAGTGAATAAGTATATGGATTATGAACCAGGAGTAAGAGACAAAGAAAGTTAGCGGCAACCTTTCCGCTTGTATAGCCACGACCGAAGTGAATAAACTATCAAAGAGAATGACAGCTATATCGACCCTTCATTTCTTACCAAACGCAAGCAGAAAATCAAAGATGTGGAGCTCTCTAAGAAAACTACAAATGCATCAATCATCGCATAACAAGGGGATCTTCATTTTACTCCGATGATTATCCTACAATGATAGTGGAAGATAGAAAAAGGGCAAAACAGAGAGAACTTACAGCTTCAAGGACGCAGAGGAATATCAACATCTTGGTTCCAAGATAGAGACTTCCAGATCTTGTTAAAGAGCTCCAGTATGTCAAAATTGAAGTATTTAAACTTTCAACGAGGTCTACACGTAGAGGTGATCTAAGACGCAATCAACAAGATCCAATAATGATCTATAGAACGTGAAAACGTTGAGCTATCTGGAGAGCTATATATACAAGTGAAATAGAAAGATCAAATTGAAGATCAGTGATAAAGATTTCAGAGTACCAGTCAAGAAGATTAAAAGAAGAAAGCTTCATTTTTGAGATTCAAGATGCTTTGATTTCTAAAGCATATGATGAAACTGGCGCACAAGAACTTTGCTCACACATATGATGTTTCTCGAGTTTTGGGCGATGATAGTATTAGTTGGACTCGATGCTCATAATATATCAACACATGTTTTATCTAGTGCAAGAGCAACCATAGAAGGGAAATCTACGTGGATAGTAAACCAGAAGGTTCATGAACGGAGGAATAAATGCGAAGATACCATCCTCGATTTTGTTCTCAAATGTGAATTTGGGGACCAAATTCTATTAAGGAGGGGAGGGTGTGATACCCCTATTTTCGAGCCTTGTGGACCCTTTCATATTTATTCGAACGATCAAGAAGAGATTAATACATGGGAGAATTTATTCCAATCGTGATTTATTATGAAACCTAGGATTGGTTTCACTATTATCGTTCTTTAGGAATTGAAAATATTTGATTAAATGTGAAGTGTAATTTTTTTTCCTACCAAAGTTCTAACATGCCAAGAGTTTAATTATAATGAGTAAAAGGGCATAATTATTAAATTATAACTAGGAAGGGGCTGAATCTTAATTAATATTTGTATTGGGATTATGATAGAAGATAAAATATTGTAAGGGCTATGAGTAAAATAAAATAAAATAAAAACAATTGCATTGGAGCCCTCACTACTCCTATATATACACCCCATCTTGCTCTCATTTCTTCTCTCATTCACTCAAGTATTACATGCTCCACAAAATCAGATTTTATCCCCATTTTCATCTCATTTTATCTACCAAAAACCGTTCAAGAAACCATTGAAAGAGAAAGGCTTAACCACAACATAGAAACCATTTCCCCAAAGCAATTTTAGCACAGAAATTTCCAGCACTGGCAGTGCTGGTATTCTCACGTTTTGAGGGACGAAATGATGTCCAAATTGGGAGCTCCTTATCTCAAAATCTTCACAAGAGGATAAGGAACAAGTATGTGGAGTCCCATTTTGTCAATTGAGTCCATATATTTCCAGAATCAGACATGCAAACTCTACATCAGGTGCCCGGTTTTCAACTGCAGCAACATGTCTCCACTTTTGTTTGCCAGAAACCATGCTTCTAGTGATTTGATCATGCATGCAATCCCACCATTGGAAACCTATGTTCGTGTAGATGATGTTACTGGTAAGTTTTAATGGTTTCGGTTATGTGGATAGTTCATAATTGTTAGTCAAAGAATCATTGCCACTACCCGGGTTTTTAACCCAGAATCTGCCTCTCATTTCGTTTCCCCTCAAATGCTACTTATGATGGTCCAATTCCTTATCCAATACCACCTATAGAATCCTTTTTGAGTGTAGATTCGTTTACTTGAGTATTTCGTTGAATAACGCTTGGTTAAATGTCCATAAATTGCCAGGGAATTATCATTGCCACTGCCTAGTCTCCAATTTCAGAAATGTTCATTTGAATTGTTGCCCATAAAACATCATTACCCTATTTTTATTGTACATGCAATACCCCCATTAGATGGCCCTATAAGATTAGATGTTAATTACGGTTGGAATCACTCAAATCCATGGGCTAATGTGACCGGAAAGTGGAATGTTTGCAGGCTGCCAGGAAGTAATCAGAAATTGACAGTCTTGGTTGTTGACTTCAAAGACATGATTCACCAAATATTTGGCCACTCTTGGAGATGAGGTTTTTACACAGGTTAAGATAAGTTCATGGAGAATCTATGAGTAATAAGTTTTAGTGTTGGATGTGACATTAAAGGGATGAAAAAGTGGTAAGAGCAGAGACGCGCGATGTCGGTGGGGGTGCATGGTGGATCTAATTGAAGTAATGTTGTTCCCGATCAACAATGGAGTTTCGATATTCTGGACCCGACTTTAGTTTGCATCTTGACTACTGGGTAAACTTTGGGTAAGATGGCTTAGCTTAACCTTTGGTAATTCTTGTGAGCAATCGAATCATATTGAATCGGTATTTCCTAGAGACTTGTATTCCGATCATACTATTGATTACATCCTTTTTTTTTGGAATAGGGGCTTGCTTTATTAGACATTGTGAGGAAACTTGGTTGGACAAGTTGGTAGTGTTGGAGATTGGGACGATCATGATTAGCTCGGAAGAGTAATGTGAGTTGCCTCTCAAAATTATAGTTATATGTCTTTCAAAACTGGAAGGAACACGTCGTGTATATATATATATATATACTTTCGTCATGCTTTGAATACTTGACCTAAAAATGAGTTTCAACACTTTCAAATCAAATCAAGGACTCATTTTATATTCACCAATTCTTGGCACCAACTATTACCTGCATGGATGTTTCAAACACGTATCTTGCAAATGTAATTTTTTAGGCATGTTTTGTGAAAATGGATTCTAGGAAAACATTCTTTTAAGGAAATTCTGAAAAACTATTCGCTCGATTGAATATTTCATCGTGAGCTAAAATGCTTCATTGCATCATTCGTGACATACGTGATTGCATACTTATTTCGGATGCATAAGTTTTACAAGAATGATTTCAACTAAACATCGATTTTATGATTTTCGTGAGATTACTCCATCATTGGTCTTGTATCGTGATCATTTGTCGTGATGGTGTTCTTGTGACGTGTTGCATCTGACGTGGTTGTGTTGGGCCCAAGGTCGGGCGATGGATAGGGCAGGGTTCGGCCGGTCAAGCATGGGCTTGCGGTCTTAAACAGTTCCCGCTATCCACGTCCAGATCCATGCACCTAGGACGGAGTGCTCTGAGGGTGCATGGGTCATTTATCGTGTGGCATACTCCGGATATGACCAAATCGGGCATCGCGAGCCTGCGTGGGGAGGTATAAGGTGATGGCTTTTAAGCCGCGTGTTCAGGGGTGATAAGGAAGAAGCAGCGGGACCCAAAGTGCTATGGGTAAATCATCGGACGCGATGGTATTTCTAACATGGCCCCCTACTGCTTAAGCGTGACGTGTACATGTTACTTAAACATGTCTTGTACGTGATACTTGCATTGAACTACATGCCTTTTTAAAATGCATGTTTTGAAACTTAAATATCATGCCACCAATTGTTCCAGCTTTATTATGAACGTAATTTTTCCAAGCATGTTTTCAATGATATTTGACAAAACCTCATCGTGCATATACTAAGACCTTTGTCTCATACTAGTTATTGCTTAATTGTTACTATGATCACCAATTGCTTTTCTTATTTAGGATTTCAATGTATCAACAAAACAAAAACTATTATTGTTTTTCCCTCACTAATTTATCATTAGGGTCTAAAAACTATTTTAAGCAACTTGCACACAAACACTGGCACTCACTAAGCCTTGCTTACGTATTTTATTTCATTCCTTCCTTCCAGCTGTAGGTAAGTTGAGCAATGAGACTAGCTTGGAGGATAACAGGAATAGACATAGACGATCCAAGAGGTAAAAAAATTGATAGTTTTAGTCAAGGATATTAAGTTACTTCATGATGCGGTTGGTAGTTTCAGGACTAGGACCCTAAGATATGTATGATAAAAAAAAAAAATTGGGTCCATGTTTTGAATTAGAACTACAGCTACGATAGACTTATGTATTCAAGTTGGGTCTTTTATGACCCAATCATCGGGGCGTGACATAAATACTACTAACCTATTTCACTTATAGATTTAATAATAGTTATATAAGCAAGTAGAAAAATATTTTTAGTCGAACGCGAATCACTACAATCAAATAATTTACGAAATCTAATTAGCGGTGATTGTAATGTTTACCTTCACTTCTACGAAATTAGGAGCCGAGAATATTGGGTGTTACACAAGTTATCAAGGACTTAAATGCAATCACCAACGTACATTTATTTCTAACGGGAAATAAATTCAAAATGCATTAAATGCTTGATAAGTGCATTAAATGTAACAAGACAGTATGACTTGTGGACAAGCCACCTTTTTACTAGACTGTCAGCTTTTCAGAGTTCAAGTTTGCTCCCGTCCAATCGGAACCAACAGAAATTGTGGAATGTCAGAAAGGGACTATTTGACGCACTGCGTGAGAGACAAACGCCTGATTGTGTCCAACGGACAAATTGCAAGAATCTCTATAAATAGTGCCCTCCAGCAAAACCTTTACGTACGGGAAAAGAAACCAAAGTTATACACGCATATACACAAGAAAAGGTCCAAGCTTTGCTAAAATTATTTGAGAGAAAAGCTTAGACACTCCATAGCCATATTGGAACTCGAGAAAGTTCATTGATTCAACAAGCAGTATTTTTGTGTAAAAGAAACTTGTTGAAGAAGGTCTTTGTTTAAGCTCCAAAATCCTTCAAGCTTCTCAAATACATTCCAAAGACAGTCACCAATTACACCACCCAGTGAACCTTATAAATTCTTGTGTTATTTACCATTTTATTATCTTACTTTATATTACATAATCTATTTTGAAAAAAACAAGAAAACTGACTAAGTGACCATTTGAACAAAACGAACGCTAAAGCCTTAAAAATCATTTCCGCTATGCTAACCCTGATTAAGCGATCTAAGTGTTACCCTACTTTGGTAAATCACTAAAATCACTAAGTCTAAGTTATCTTTACTAAGGCGCCTGACCCAAGTGCTCAGCTCACTAGGCGTTCTAATCTTTAAAAGTGATACGAATTTTTTAAGTCGAAAAAGACTTCCGGGTCTATTCAACCCCCATCTCCCTTTCTAGACCCTTTCGTATGCCACTTGGGACCAACAAGATAGTTGAAAGACGATCTCACCGTAGTTGGGAAACATAGTTATTGAATTTATAGAGCTTCGACCTTAGCCACTGCTCTAGATTCAATCGGGAGATTAGATGGAGGGATCTTACTTATACAAGGATCACGATCACGAAAGGCGTATCTTTATATTCGTCTTTATCTAGGTCTCCGTGGCCCGTTGCTAGACAGTAACCACAATTTGTAAGTGTGGAGAATTAATATGGTGATTAATTCGAGGCTTGATTAAATCAAAGGAATGATTTAATCTAGTAGTTTCTCTTTTAGGAAAGTACACTAGCACTTTGGGAAAGTGTACTTACTACTAGATAGTAGACGAGCCTAAGGGGTCACACACTTAACTCGTGAGAGTCACTGCTTAAATGATGTGATTAATCAATTTGAGGAAATTGAGGAAATTAGAAAAGTCCAGTCCTTTCCTAGTAAGGAACATGAATTAATTGAGGCGATTCAATTAATTTGACTATTGTAATTAATCTTGTAGAATTAATTAAATTAATGGACCTAGTAGAGTCCAAGTATTTTATTTAGTTGGGCTTGGTCCAAGTTAAATAAATAGGCTAATTGGAATAAGTAACATATATAATTAAACAGGTTTTAATTATATGAGAATATTTAATTGATGGGTTTAGCCCATAATTAAATATGGAGTCAAGAATTAATTCTTGGACTCCAATTAAAGGATGATGGCCAATTTTTTAAGCCCAAAGGATGAGAGGTTCGAATTCTTGGTGAAGAAGAAAAGGGTTTTCTTCTTCTCCAAGTCTTGCAGTTGGATTAGGATTCTAGGACTGCTATTCTATATATATGTGAGTGCAAGACTAAAACCTAAGCCTCTTTTGAGTGTAAATTTTGAGCCCTAGCAGAAAAAAGAAGAGAGTTTTTCTTATCATCCTTCAGCAAAAATCGGCCCCTCCCTTGTTCCAATACGACATCGTTTTGTTCATGTGTTGAACTCAATGATTCACATATTTCATCCCTTCACATAATCAAGCCTAGGTTTTAGACTTAGATCTATTTCGTTGGCTAGAACCAAAAACGAAGTAGGTGGTGACTTGAACGAGGTGTGCATACATCTTAGAGGTGCGACGTTTGGAGCACTAATACCGGGGATACGATTGATGGGCGATTTCCTCCAAGAAATCGTGTGGACTTGCACCACAGAGTTGAAAAGATCTGAATCGTTGCTGCGAGAATTTAATCGAAAGGTAAAAATTCTCGTAACCTTCATTATAGCGTAATCGAGCACACCATTATTCCTGTTTCGGGTGGTTGTACGTTTAAATTTTAATTTCGCTGCCATGAGCCACTCGGGGAATAGAACCAACCCAACACTTAGTACAGTATCAAGTTCAATGAGTTTGACTAAACCATGACTCTTACTTGATCGGATCACGTTGGTGAAGAGTTTATACACATATGGTATTCGTAGTCAAGGTTCGTGTTGACATGATCATCTCGTTTTCAATTGGGTTATGATTTGTTTCCACGGTGTTGGCAAGGTAACAACCTTATCCCTTGGAATCCTCCCATTGCCAATTGAATCGAGCCTAGAAGGTCGCGCTATGCGAAGAAAATGAATATTTCCTTAAGCTAAGGATATTTTGGTAAAATCACATTTGATGTGAATTGTATGACAAAATAGATGGCAAGATTTAATTAAAGATATTTAATTGGATTAAATAAATTAATTAAATTATGTTAATTCATAAGTTAAATTAATTGGAAATTAATTAATAATTTGATTTATATTAATTGGATTAATGTAATTAATTACCAATTTGATTGGACTTGGATTTAATTAGTTACACATGGGCCAAGTGAAAAACAAAGCCGAAGCCCATCTGAAATAGGCCAAATTGGCCGCCCCTCATTGAGTAACCCTGGGGGTGTCTTTTACTTAGTATAAATATTCAATCAATGTCAGAACTCCAAACAGACAAGTCATTGTTATAGAATCTGACACTGAGCCAAAATATACCTAGAGCATTAGGAAAGAAAAATCCCTCCCTCTCCATCCATCTAGCCGCTTGCAATAGTTGCCGAGGAGGAGATCGAGCTTTTCTTGGAGAATTTTTCTTTCGCGTGATTATCTAGAGGCAGGAGTCCGGGGATGCTGCTGATAAATCAAGAATCAATAGACAAAAAAGGTAATTCGATTACTCTTGACAATTTTCATTAATTGATCTATATGCTAATATCATGAATATCTCCGAATCGGATTCTCGGGTGTGATTTGGATTAAAAAAATTTATCCGATAGACCAAATCACAACAAAAAGAACAAGGCATAATATTACAACTAACTCCTCCAGCAACTCCACAACTTAATGGGGTAGGAGAAAGAAGGAATCGTACTCTGTTGGACATGATACATTTCATGCTTAGCTATACTGATTTACCCATTTCCTTGTGGGGGTATGCTTTGCTTATAGCTACGCATATTCTGAACAAATGTCTCACGAAATATGTTCCCACTACACCATATGAAATATGGAGTGATAAGAGGTGTTTTTACGTGTTTTTAAGCCCCATTGCGTTTATGTTTTAGGTTTATTTATTGCTTGATTATTGACACATGTGCGTTTAATCCGTGCGTTAAGTGATTTCAGGCCTTAAATGGATACAATCGAAGAACGGGCGGAAAAACGACGTATAAAACAAGTTTAGTCCAAGTTGCTTCGCACCTCCGCGCCCAAGCGCCCCTCCAACCACGCCCAGGCGCCGATGACATCCAATTCTAAAGATTTGCTTTGCACTCCCGCGCCTAGGCGCCATCATACCCACGCCTGGGTGCCATTTCTGCAACACTTGCCACGGTTGAGCGCTATTTCTGTATGTTTAGAGACCGAATTGGATGAAGGTTCCTTCTACAAAGTTGTAGATCGATGTCTTACCTTCAAGTAGAAACTTTAATCATCCAAATTGGAGGTCTGTGGAGAGATTTATGAAGGAAATACGATTTCTACACCGGATAAGAGCAAAGACGTCCAGCAATCTGCTGACCATGCCTGGGCGCCGATGTACGTGTTTTTCAAGCTATAAAGGCTAAATTTCAGCATTGGAGATGGGGGTTCGGTTTTTAGGCCCTTTTTGGGCTAAAAATAGCCATCTAAATCTTATTTTAGAGGACAAGAAGGAGGAAGGACAAGGAATTGAAGCTTCCAACTTGATTTCATCATCAACCAAGTGTATTAAGGAGTTTTCCATTGCTTTCATTATATATTTGTCTATGAATATATACATGTTTGCTTTAGACTTTCTTGTACCATTGATTATGAACTAGATCTATAAGACTAAGGCCATGTGAAGGCCTATTTGTGAAGTATCTATATAATATTTGTTTGTTTGAATCAATTCATGTGTTGCTATGTGTTGTGAATTTGTATTTGTTCTACGTACATGTGCTTGATCACCATGTGTTCGATAAATTGTCTAGGTGAATATTTCGAAAGAAAATTGATCTAGGGTGCATGAAATCCACACCATAACCCGCAACCAATGAGGAATTGACCTAGACATAGGTAAAGATTCCTGGATGAAGTCGTTCGATTTATATTGAGGAAGCTCTAGTTTGTTAATGCATGCTTAGTGGTTAGATTTCCGGGTAGAAATACTTAGGAAACCATCATTTAGGTATAGGAGTCTATCACGAGACATCGGTTATTCTTTACTTTAGGAGCTTTCACCACGGGAACATAAGTCTAATGATTCAATAAGATTCTTAATAAGGATACGGATCAAATTGAGCCTCGCATGCGCCTTAGTCACTCTTCATATTTGAGTTTCAATTGTTAGCTCATCTTTGTTCTTGTTCTTTGCACTTTTATTTGAATGTACTCTTACTTTAATTGTTTACTTCATTATGAATCTTAAACTAAAATTCAAGTCTCCATGGTTCGACAACTCGGACCTTTTGTCCATTTATTACTACACACGACTAGTGCACTTGCTACCAAGCACGTTAGCTTTTAGCGTGTCATGGAGCAGTAGGAAGCCTAGTCTCAAGTACATAAAGATATGGGGCTGCCCAACATATGTAAAGAAGACCAAGGTAGAGAAACTAGAGGATAGATCCTTGAAAGGACGTTTTATCGATTTTCCCATAGATTCGATGGGATACCTCTTTTACCTGCAAAATGATCATAGGATCATCATGGCCTTGCAAGCCTACTTTCTTGAAGAAGAATTCATTCAAGAAGGTGGTGCAGGTAAGAAGATTGTTCTAGAAGAACAGGATAACGTCTTTTCAGAGACATTAGTTCAAGAATCAAAACCTAATATGATACAACCGTCGCAGCGACAATCTAGTAGAGTATCTCAGCCGCTTGAGAGATACGGCCATCTGCACGATACACAACATTATTTTTAAGTTATTGCAGAAGGGAGTCATGGAGATGATCCCTCTGACTATGATGAAGCAGCGACTGGCATAGATTCCTCAAAGTGGCTTGAGGCTATGAAAGCAGGGATTGATTCGATGTATTTAAATCAAGTCTAGACTCTTACTGATCTACCAAATGGAGTAAGACCAATTGGATGCAAATGGATCTATAAGAGAAAGATTGATCCGGATGGCAAGGTGGATACCTATAAGGCCAGGCTGGTGGCGAAAGGGTATAGTCAAAAGGAGGGCATTGACTATGAGGAAACCTTTTCGCCAGTAGACATGATCAAATCTATTAGAATTCAGCTACCCATAGCAGCAAACTTAGATTATGAAATCTGGAAAATGGATGTGAAGATCGCACTTCAAAATGGATACCTGGAGGAGGACATTTATATGCAACAGCTGACACGCTAGAACCTAACGTGCTTGGATAGCAAGTGTACTAGTCGTGGTAGTAATAAAAGTGGACAAAATAAGTCCGGGTTGTCGAACCAGGGAGACTTGGATTTTTGGTTTATGATTTTTGAATAAACATAAAGACGAATTAACGGAAATTAAGAGTAAAACAAGTAAGCAAACAAAGAACAAAAGAAATAAGAACAAGCAACGGATTGAAACTCAAGTGTGAGAACTAGACTAAGGCACATGCAATACTTGATTTGATCCTTATCCGCACAAAGAATCTTGTTGAATTATTAGACCTAGTTGCTATGGTGAAAATTCCTAAGGTAAAGAATACCCGATGTCTCGCGATATGCTCCTACACTTAAGCGGCGGTTTCCTAAGTATGTCTACCCGGAAATCTAACCTCTAAGCATGCATTGAGGAACTAGAGTTTACTCGATTAGAATCTAACGACTTCACCCGGGAGTCTTTACCTATGTCTAGGACAACTCCTATTTAATCGGTGATGCTATGAATTCCTTGCACCCTAACTTAACTCTTTCTCAAGATGCTAAACTAGGAAATTTATAATACATATGGTGATCAATCACATGTAAGGAATATAAGCACAAATTCGTAACACATAGCAACAAAGGAATTAATTCAACAATTATCAATAATACGAATAATTCACAAATCAATTCTTACAAGGCCCTAGCCATATGAATTTAGCCCATAACTATCAACATAGCAGAATTCAACATGTTCTTATACATAAATGTAAACATCAAATGCAATGAACAATGAAAGAAACTCCTTATAAGGTTGAATGGCAATAGATCTTTTAATGTAACTTCAATCCTTGGCTCTTAACCTCTTCTTGCTCTTCAAGATCAGTGATATAATGGCCCAAAACCCCAGAAAATGCTCCCAATTCCCAAGTTTCAGAACCCTCTAAATGAATTGAAAAATCCTATTTATCCATTCAAAATTCTATTATCGCGGCGCCTAGGCGCGCGTTGATCGGCGCCTAGGCGCCGCCTATGTGGCATGTCTTTCTTGGGGCAAAATTTTCGGGGCGCCCAGGCGCGCGATATTTGGCGCCTAGGAGTGATGGTTCGAAGCTTTAATTTTGTTTGCTGGGTCGCACCTGGGCGCGAGAAAAATGGCGCCCAGGCGCCTCAGTGCGTAGCCTTGAGCAGAGTTGGGTAAATGAGTCGTCTTTTTGCCCTTTTCTTCGTCCATCGTCGCTTACTACCTGAAAGCACTTTACACACATATTAAACACACGAGTGGCACGAAATAAACTATATATGGGCCTGAATTATCATTAAAAGGACCTAAAAAATTATGTAAAAACGACTCCTATCAACCCCCCCAAACTTCTCACTTGCTCGTCCTCGAGCAAGAAAAAGCACAAGATACGAACTCATCATCAACCACAGGGGAAAATAATAAAAAGAAATGTTAGGAAATTTCATGTTAGATGTTTTGATGATGACAAGATAGGATTCATTGTTAGACCCCAAATAAAATGTAAGTTTATGTTTTCATTGTTTAAGCGTTTGAAAGTTTGTAATTTTGTTTAGGCTTGTAATTTTTATCTTTGTAGATTTTAGACTAAGTCTTAGTAACTGAATCGCTAGTAGAATTCTAGGTGAGTCTATTAGAGAAGAAGTTGAAGACTAGCGTCTGAAGTCAACTAGAGATGAAGATTTATCTCTTAGCGTCCGTCAAACGCTAAAGGAACCGATTTCAGGATACATGGATCAAGCCCTCAAATTGTCTCAAGCGATGGATGTAAGATTCACCTGAAATAAATCATCAAGTCATGAAGAACTTAAATGCAATCATTCAATGGACATTTATTTCCAACGGGAAATAAATTCAAATGCATTAAATGCCTGATAAAAGCATTAAATGTGATAAGCTACTATGACTTGTGGACAAGCCACCTTTTGACCAGACTGTCAGAAATTTCAGAGTTTTAGCTGCTCCCGTCCAATCGAATTCAGCGAATTTTCAGGAATGTCAGACTTTAGGTATGATCACCCGCCACGTGAAAGGCACGCTTCTACATGTGTCCAACAGACAGATCCCAAGAAATTGCCTATAAATACCTTGCTCCAGAAAAAACCCAAAAATACATAATAACGAGAATATACGAGAAATTATTGCCAAAAATCTTACGTACATTCTTTCTAGAAAAAGCTTAGAAACCCCATAGCCAAAACCTTTCAAGCTTTCTATCTACATTCCAGACAGTCACAAATATCTCAAATATCTTCCAAAGAAGAAATTCAAACTCCATCTTAGATATTCTAAGTTGTTTGATCTTCTCTAAAACATACAAACCCTAGTGACAAACCTCAACCTTTCATCTGAGTGAGAAAAGTTGTTGAAACCTTTCAGGCAGTATTTCTGAGTGAGAGAAGCTTGAAGAAGACGATCTTCATTGGTGCTGAAGTCTGTGTGATCAAGGAGCCCAAGATCATTTTCATCCTTTACTATTTTGTATAAGTTTCTGTGTGATTTTTTGATAATCATCATAGTAAATTCCTCCAAGTGAAAAAGGAAAAGAAGGACGTAGCTGGGATTACATCACCCAGTGAACCTTACAAATTATTGTGTCATTTATATTTTATTGTCTTATATTCATCACATTATATTATTCTGAAAAAGACAAATAAAATTACAAAGCGATTAATTTATCTAAAAGAACGCTAAACATTATTTCCGCTGTGCTAACCCTGATTAAGCGATCTAAGCGTTGCCCTACTTTGGTAAACTGCTGAAATCACTGAGTCTAAGTTAACTACTCTGAAGCGTCTGACCCAAGCGCTCAGCTTTCCAAGCGTTCAAACTTCTAAAGTGATACGAAAATTTGTGAAGTTGAAAAAAGACTTCAGGGTCTATTCAACCCCCCCCCCCTTCTAGACCCTTTCGTATGTCACTAGGGACCACCAAGAAACTACCTCACTCACTTTCGTGGAGTAAACGGTTGCATTTAGCGGATGCAACAAGTCTTTGAACCCTTGAGTTACCTCAAAGGACGAGTTATAGTCTCGTGAGGGTTTGTAGACGATATACCCACAAAATCTAAAGATTTTCAACCCCGATCACTCAACGTAAATTACCATGATTAATAGCACACAATGGTATGAATTCATCTGTTTAAGCTCAAATTACAAATATATACACGTCACACACTTGCTACTGTTACGCCTTAACATCGAAAAGATCATCCTAAGGGTGTAGTGTAATAAATCTCAAGTATTATAGTCGAGTGGCATTCTTACCACTTTTCAAGCATTAACCCCATATTTATCAACTTTTGATTATTCACATGGTACCAGAATTGAATACAACTTCATAGCCACTAAAAATCCGTCACTTTATCCACTTTAGGCTCTAACTTATGCAACTTTCAACTCAAAACATTAGAGGTTAGACCATGTGCAATGTTCGATCCTCTTAGGCTTTCTATGACACCCTTGTAACAAGCTTTAGGCCAATAACTCCCAAACCAGACAGCTTTAGGGTATCAAGTGTAGAGACACTCCTAAGGGCTTAATCGCTCGAGTGTCAAAGGCCACAAAATCAAACTAGGTCCTTATTCACTTAACACTTGCATTGGCTTGAGCTTAGCTCAAATTAGCATAATAGTACAGTATTCTAGGCACGGTGCTCTTCGCCCCCAGTATCTATTAAGCCTGACTTTTGCAGTCATACCAATGTTCAACCTCTTTTTATTATTGTTAAGCATACGAAGTTAACGTTCTCAACTCATAACACATGTGAAAATTCTAAGTTGATATTTTCGGGATCAAGCCTTTAAGTGTTTCAAAATGGTTGTCCACTCAACTCCTCTACCTTTGATTTATGTGCATATGTGAATCATCTTAAGGTCAATCTAGTCTAGTTAGGGTCCCACAAGCAAGGAACGATGTGTATAGCCCTTAAAAACCAAATTGATAGAGAAAACATACCATGTATTCAAATTAACCATGCTCAATGCCTCAAGTGAAGGGTTGAAATTCTATCCAAAAAAATAAAAAATTTCAAGATTTCGCAAAATTGCACAAGCTCACATGTTGAGGTGCCACCCCCCCCAAACTTGGACCGAAATATCGAAAACATAGATAATTATGACTACAACGGATCTAGTACCCCCCCAAACTAAACATGAACATTGGCCCCAATGTTCGAAAAAAAAGAAGGGTAAAGTACACGTCACCATAGGGTTGCTGAAAAGCAGACCCGAGTCCACTAAGGCAATTGAGTCCAAGGGGGCAATCACGGTAATGACCCCTACACATTGAAACATATGCTAGCCATACGAATCATCAAGCATTGGATAGAAACACGATGAAAATACAACGAAACAAACAGAAACTAGAAGATGCATAGATAATGAACTAGAAAGGAAACAAAAGAGCATCCAACATATAACAATATCCAACAAATCAAATCAAAAGATTAACAAAACGACAAAGCGAGACAGGAAATGGAAAATACATGCCAAGACTAATACTCGGTGCCAAAATGGTCAATATATTCCTCACCCGCTCCGACCCCGAAATCAGCCAAATCGATCATCGGGCTACCCTCGTCATCATGAGCATCATCATCACCGCCCATAGGAACTATGGCACCCGACTCATGCACATCCTCGGGCTGCGGAGGAGTGGGATGCGGGTAAGGTGGAGGAGTAGAATAGACAAACAGGCCCCGACCGACAAATGCATCCTTCTCGACGAGAAGCTGATGGAAATATGCACACGTGTCGATCATCACCATCCTCATCTCATCACGCAACTCATCCCTCAACTGTCTAATGGCGGCGGCATCCATCGGTGGGAACTACTGAGAACTAGTAGGGCGTGATGACGACGGGCGAGGCCTCTTGGAAGGGGCCTGTGGTGGGGGAACCTGTGGGTCATCAGCGACCATAGCTAAAGAAGAGCCAGGGAGCTCCGTACGCTCCATAGGAAGTGTTGGAACCTTGGCCGCCTTGCACAAAACAGTGATCAGTGATGGGAGAATGATAGGGCTCTTCCTGGTGGACCCTGCACCCTTTTGCTGAGTCATCCCCTTGTCAATCAATGGCCCAAATTTGTTCCTCAATTTCCGAAAATGATCTGTCAAAGACTTGTGTATCACCCGGGTGAAGTCCACAACTTTCTTGGACATGATGGCATAGATGAGGGTGGCCCGTTCCTTGTTGGCCTCAGACAGGTTGGTACTCGGGATTAAATTGAATCTGATGAATTCTAGCCAAAATGCAGCCTCGGGAAGTAGGGCCCTACGGGGGATATGAGCTTCTCCAGGTACCCACTCCCAACCCTCTCGGGCAATAACCAGCAAGATATCAGACAAGCTAACCCGGAGGTGCCCTGCATTATATAGAGTCGTGAACTCGCATGTCGGAGGAGTGGGGGTACCTATGCATTCCCTTATCTTGTTCAAATCATAGGTAACCTCTGTGCCCCATACCAAAAGGGAAGGCCCTGTCCATACCCGCGTCTCAATCTCACAATACACCCCAGAGCTGAAAAATTCGAGGACCCAAGGAAGATGGATGGGCTCGGGCTTTCGACAGAAGAATTGTAGGTGATGGAACCGTATCAATTCTTGCACCGAGGGCTGTCCCCGGAAGGTCAAATAATGCTCCTTGATTAGGGTGCGGGGGGTGTTTCGGCTTTGGCATAAAATCTGTACTTTAGGGTCCTGAAAACGAGGGTCAAAGGGGGTCTCGGGCTCGTTAGAGAAACCCTCACCCACTCTCTTCTTGCCTTTGGACTATTTGGTGGTGGTTCTCAGCATTTTTACACGACAAATAGGCGTTATACAGGCATAAATCGAATCCCCAGTATTCGGCTCTACCCTAATTCAATCATCCCAACAGCAATAACCACAACACCCAACCAAGACTCCACAAACAAGTATCAACCCACAATCCACAATCCACAACCCAACAATAATAAACCACAAATTTCACACAAAATAATATACACCAATTTGCACAATCAGAGCCCCAAATCCTCAAAACGAGAATGGCTTCTCAAAAATCCACCCACTCTTCGGCTAATAATCAGAAATGTAAGAAGAATAAAGTCACAAACTCACCTTCTCCCCAAAATTTGTGCACCGATTCAGATGTGTACAATGAGCCACTGCGCGGTGAGGACTATCGGCGGAGATTAGCGGTGGAAATGGCCGGAATCAGTTGAGAGAATCGCCGGAAATCGCGTGTGGAGAGGAGTTGATAGGAGTTGTGAGGGATTTTGACCGTTTTGACAGAGAATAGAATTAAATTCAGTAAACGGCGCCTAGGCGCGCGTGTTGGGGCGCCTAGGCGCCCGAGTGCGTACCTTTAAGTGGCGTTTGAGTTCCTTCGGTCCCCTGGCGATGAATGTGTAGTGCCGGGGCGCGGGGGAATGTGCGCCGGGGCGCGCCTCTGGTGGCGCTCGGGCGCCAAGATGCGAAGCGAGGTGTGCACTGAAATCCTTGGGCGCCCAGGCGCGCGATAATCGGCGCCTGGGCGTGGATCACCTGTTGTGTAGGATTTCCATTTCCTGTTTCAAAAGAAGAAGAAAAACACTAAAACACGAACTAACACGGACTTAAAGTGAGAAAATAAAGCAACGAACGGTAAAACTCTAGAAAACAAAAAAGAACGGAAAGAAAGCTTGGGGTGCCTCCCAAGAAGCGCTAGTTTAGAGTCGTTAGCTCGACTTAAGGCGAGAAATCATGGAAGGTCCTCAAGGATGATGGACACTTTGTCTCTCGGTCCATCCAACCCGGCCTATGGTTTCAAACGTTGAGCATTGGCCAAGAAAGTCTGTCTTTTATCCGTTGTAAGCTCGACGGCGCCCAAAGGATAGACATGAGAAATCAAGAATGGGCCCGACCATCGAGACTTAAGCTTCCCGGGGAAGAGTCAGAGTCGAGAGTTGTATAGTAACACCTTTTCTCCCTTGTGGAACTCCCAGGGGAGAATATGCTTGTCATGCCACATTTTGGTACGCTCCTTGTAGAGTTTTGCGTTCTCATCGGCGAGATGACACCATTCTTCGAGCTCGTTGAGTTGTAGCAAACGTTGTGTACCTACACGTTGAGAGTTAAAGTTCAGAAACTTAATGGCCCAATAAGCACGATGCTCAAGCTCAACGAGTAAGTGACATGTTTTGCCAAAAACAAGATAATACGGAGACATGCCAATTGGGGTTTTATAGGCGGTCCGATAAGCCCAAAGAGCATCGTCCAACTTAAGGGACCAATCCTTTCTTGATGCATTGACCGTTGATAAGAGGCATTTTTACGTGTTTTTAAGCCCATGGGACTTATGCTATGGATTCATTTATTGAAAAAATCATGCCACATTTGCGTTTAAGCGGGGTGTTAAGTGATTACAGGTGATAAATTTGAGCATACGAAGAAACGAGGCAAAAAATGACGTATAAAACAAGTTCAGGCCAATTTGCTTCTGTCATCCACGCCCAGGCGCCGGACAAGATGCAAATAACGTCAACATTCTGCTGTTCACGCCTGGGCGTCGTATCTGCATTAGTTTCCACGGTTGAGCGCTATTTCCGTATGTTTAGAGACCGAATTGGATGAAGTTCCCTTCTACAATGTTGTAGAACTATGTGTTAGCTTCAAATGAGAACTTGAATCATCCAAATCGGAGTTTCGTGGAGAGAGTTATGAATGAAATACGATTGCTGCGCAGGACACATTGCATTTAATTTCAGCATTCTGTCAGCGGCGCCCGAGCGCCGTCATGCCCGCGCCTAAGCGTGACCACACCCGAGTTTTGATTCCTTTTAGCTAAAAGTTCATCATTTGATGGTGGAATGGAACATTTAAAGCCAAGAGTTCATCACATGTGTTGAGGGGATGTCATAAGTGTGTTTCTTGGTAGATCTACTTTATGGAATTTTATACTACACACTTTAGAGTAGTGGAGGACACACTAGTTAGACACACACTAGGGAGCCCATCAGTTTCTGGTCTTCTTAAGCCATTTTCTTCACTCTTGACCGATCACACCTTGGAGGAGGAGGCAGCTGGCCATTACTCTTCACCCATCATCATTCATCACCATTCTTCATCATTTTGAAGATTGCAAAGAAGGGGAATTGAGCTAGAGATTGAAGCTACAAGCAAGGATTCATCATCATTCAAGACTTAGGGAGTTTCTTTTGCATTTCATTTACATGTTTATGTTAATAACTATGTATATGATTGTTTTAGACCTTCTTGAGCTATTGAATATGAGCTAATCTTGTAGAACTAAGGCCATGTGAAGGCCGAATTCATGAATCTATATATGTGAAGTTAATTTTCGTATTAATTCTTCTAATTGCTTTGTGTGTTGATTTTGTGCTTTTATCACAATCATATGCTTGATCTCCATATGCTTGCTATTGTGCCTGATCTAGTCATTCGAGAGAAGATAGGTTAGGGTTCAAATGAATCAACACATCATCCGAAACTAATGTGGAATTGCTCCTAGAAATAGGTAAAGATTTCCGAGTGCGGTTAGCCGGATTTATCCGGGGAAACTCTAGAATGTTAATGCGTGGTTGTTGATTAGATTCTCGGATAGACATATTTAGAGAACCGTCAATCAATCATAGGATTGTTATGTGCCGAGACATCGGGTAATGATTAATTAAGGAGTTTTCACCAAAGCAATAGGAGTCTAATAATTCGAAGAGTAACTCATATATATAGACGAGTGGATTTTGTCATAGCATGTGCCTTAGTCTTTTTTTAACCAATTCGTGAGGTTTAATTCATAGCTTGTTCCCTCCTTTGATCTTTCGTTTACTTAATTGTTTTTCTCTTTCTTTACTTTAATTGTCTTTACCTTCATTACGAATCTTAAACTAAAATTCAAGTCTCGGTGGTTCGACAACCCGGACTTATTTTGTCCACTTTTATTACTACACACGACTAGTGCACTTGCTATTAAAAGCACGTTAGGTATAAGCGTGTCAAGTTTTTGGCGCCGTTGCCGGGGACTTGTTTATTTTAGTTTTTGATTTTCGTTTACATTTTTCATAATTCTTAGTTTTCGTTTATTTCTTGATTCTCTTTTATTTTCGTGTTTAGTCTAATTTTGTTCTTGTATTTAATTGTTAGGTTCTTGAGGTGCATGACCCGCTCCTCAAACGAGCCTCTATACAAGTTGGAGCCCGAAATTGAACGAGTTCTTCGGACTAGTAGGCGAGCAAGAGAAATGGCCAATAATCTCAACCAAAACCCGAATGGAAATTTCCCGGACATGAACTCACCGGAAACTAGGGAGTGGTTACAAGGTGTTCTACAATCCATGCAAGCGGTACCTCCTCCACAACTCCCGTCGGTTCGGGGTAGCTTACCACCTAGGGTCCATACTATTCCGGGGCCCGTGGTCGTGCCTAACTTCTTTGCACCAAACTACCACATTCCGGCTCACATTTTTAATATGGTGCAAGGAGAACCTTTCTATGGAGAACCGGACGAATCACCTCACGCTCATTTAGAGACTATAGACGATGCTCTTGTGACCATTCAATATCACCCACGGGATCTTGATGCAATTCGTCTAAGAGTTTTCCATTTCTCATTGAAGGATAGGGCGACAACATGGTACAAATCCTTACCTCCACAATCTATTACAACATGGGGTGAGTTGGTCGATACCTTTTTAAATAAATTCTTTCCACCCTCCAAAATCAATGAGCTCCGGAGTAATATAAAAGGGTTTAGGCAAAGGAGCAATGAGTCTTTAGCCGAGACTTGGGCTAGATATAAGGGCATGCTCCGTAAATGTCCCGATCATAATTTTGGGTTGAATGAACAAGTACTCCATTTCTACGATGGGGTTAGGTCACGTATTCGGCATAAACTCAACGCGGGTGCGGGAGGAGATCTCCTTGGGTTAGACTGTCAAAGTGTATGGGACAAAGTCGAACAGTTGGCCTGAGAAGACGAGCTTTACCCCGACGATGAAGAGGCCTCATCCTCTAAAAAGGTTGCTTGTATTGAGGAAGTAGTTGAGGGAGTAGTAGTCTTGGAACCGGAGGTTGGCAACGTTAATTATGTGGGGAATCAAAATCAACCTCGGGTGAACTTTCATGTACCCGAGAATTTTCTAAAAAGGCCCAACCCCGCACAAAACGCACAACCGGGGATCTATCAAGCTCCACGGCCACCTTTCAATAACCCATCCCCGAGGCAAGGCAATTTCAATGGACAAGGTCAAGGTCAAGTGCAAATGCGACCTCCCACAATCGATGAGAAACTAGATGCTCACATGAAAAAGTCCGATACATCTTTCAACGAACTTCGGGGTATGATAAAGGATATGTGTATGGAGATGAAGGATTTGCGAACACAAGTGGGGCAACTGTCTAATGCGGTTAACGGTAGAGCCCCGGGGACTCTCCCAAGTGACACGGAAAAGAACCCGAAGGCCCAATGCAATGCCATAGCCTTGAGAAGTGGCAAACAATTGGCGAGTGACACTGCCAGTACATCCGCGCCCGAGCGCCCCTCTGACGGCGCCCAGGCGCCACCCACAACCCTGCCAGATGCATCTGTTCGGAATCCCGCACCCGAGCGTCCCGACATGCACGCCCAGGCGCCTACAGATCCGCGCCTAAGCGCCAATATACGCGCCCAGGCGCCGACTCCTGTTTCAGTAGGTTTTCATCCGTCTAATCCAACGCTTTCTCCCCCTATCGAAGTTCGTCTCCCCTTCCCAAATGCTCACAAAAAGAAGAAAAAGGAGATGGATCCGAGCTTTCTTCGAATTTTGGCAATCCTTCGGGAAGTGAGAATATTCCGTTTATTGACGCCATTCTCCAAATGCCGAATTATGTGAAGTTCTTCAAGGACATACTCTCCAACAAGCAGAAGTGGGAGGAGAATGAGACGGTGTGCCTCACGGAAGAATGCTCCGCCGTATTGCTCAATAAATTGCCAACTAAGCTCCAAGATCCCGGGAGCCTCACAATCCCGTGCACGATTGGGTCCTTATCGTTCAAGAAGGTGTTATGTGACTCGGGGGCCAGCATCAATCTTCTTCCATACTCACTATTTAAAAAGCTAGGCCTTGGAAATCCCAAGCCGACCTCAATGAGCCTTCAACTAGCTGACCGATCAATCAAGAGGCCCAAGGGGATAATTGAAGACGTTCTTGTCCAAGTCGACAAGTTTTATTTTCCCGTTGATTTCGTGGTACTCGATATGGAGGAAGATGTGGAGGTACCATTAATCCTAGGGAGACCATTCCTAGCCACGGGTAAGGCAGTGATTGACATTGCTAATGGTAAGCTTACCTTGAATGTGGGCGATGACAAAGTTACCTTTGATGTTTACAAAGTCCTTAAACACCCTATTGATCATGACTCGTGTTATCGAATTGATACATTTGACCAGTTGATTGTTGAGTATTTACAGGACAATACAATTGAAAATTCTCTCGAACAGGATCTTATGAAATCCATGCAAGTGGACTCGGAGAGAGATGATCTAGTGGAAAGAGTTCTAAGCTTGGAGTACAAATCTTCCTCTCATTCGGGACGCTCCATCAAAGTTGATAGATCATTGTCGGGAACACCTCGCCCATCTATTGAAGAACCCCCCTCTCTCGAACTCAAACCCCTCCCCTCCCACCTTAAATATGTGTACTTGAACGACGATGAAACACTCCCATTGATCATTTCCTTATCTCTTTCAGGATCACAAGAAGAGCAATTAATGACGGTGTTGAGATCTCACAAACGGGCTTTTGGGTGGAAACTTGCGGACATCAAAGGCATTAGTCCAGCGATATGTATGCACAAAATACTTATGGAGGACTCCACCAAGCCTACACGCCAACCCCAAAGGAGGTCAAACCCACAAATCCAAGAGGTAGTAAAGAAGGAAGTGATTAAACTGCTCGACTCAGGTATAATCTATCCTATTTCTGATAGTGCGTGGGTGAGCCCTACCCAAGTGGTGCCTAAGAAAGGGGGGATAACGGTAATTGAGAATGCGAATAATGAGCTAATCCCAACTCGTATAATTAGTGGGTGGCGTGTGTGTATAGATTACCGTAAGTTGAATGATGCCACCCGTAAGGATCATTTCCCCCTCCCCTTTATTGACCAAATGCTTGAACGATTAGCCGGGCATGATTTCTATTGTTTTCTAGATGGTTACTCCGGCTATAATCAAATTGCCATAGATCCCTAGGACCAAGAGAAAACCACTTTCACTTGTCCTTATGGCACATTTGCTTATAGAAGGATGCCATTTGGCTTGTGTAATGCCCCGGCCACTTTTCAAAGATGCATGATGGCTATTTTTCATGATATGGTTGAAGATTTCCTTGAAATTTTTATGGATGACTTTTCTGTATTCGGAACAACTTTTGATATTTGTCTTGCTCATTTAAATGTTGTGCTTAAACGTTGTGAGGAAACTAATCTTGTTTTGAATTGGGAAAAATGTCATTTAATGGTCCGGGAGGGGATTGTGCTTGGCCACAAGATCTCTCAAAAAGGGATCGAAGTGGACCAAGCCAAGATTGAGGTCATTGAAAAACTTCCCCCGCCCACTTCGGTCAAAGCTGTTAGGAGTTTTCTCGGGCATGCCGGTTTCTATAGGCGATTCATCTTGAATTTCTCTAAAATTGCGAAACCGTTGTCTAATTTGCTTGTCAAAGATGCACCTTTTGATTTCAATTCTTCTTGTATGCAGGTCTTTCTTGATTTGAAGAAACGCTTAGTTTCCACCCCTATCATGTCACCCCCCGATTGGAGCTTACCATTCGAGTTGATGTGTGATGCGAGTGACACCGCGGTTGGAGCGGTCCTTGGCCAAAGGAAGGAGAAGGTATTTCGAACCATTTACTATGCTAGTAAAACTCTTAACGATGCACAATTGAATTATGCCACCACGGAAAAAGAATTACTAGCCATAGTCTTTGCATTCGATAAATTCCACTCTTACCTCGTGCTAAACAAAGTGATAGTTTACACCGATCATTCGGCTTTAAAATATTTGCTTGCCAAGAAAGATGCTAAACCAAGACTTCTTAGGTGGATTTTGTTACTCCAAGAATTTGATTTAGAGATAAAAGACAAGAAAGGCACCGAAAATGTAGTAGCCGACCACCTCTCACGATTAGAGCTAGTGAATGATCCGTTAGATGAGATACCAATTCGTGAGGAATTCCCGGATGAACACCTCCTTGCTATTTCTGACAATATTTCACCTTGGTATGCTAACATTGCCAATTACATTGTTACGGGCCGTCTTCCCCCGGATATCACTTTTCATCAAAAGAAGAAATTTCTATTTGATGTGAAGCAATATCTTTGGGACGAACCCTTTCTATTCAAAGTTTGTGCAGATGGCTTAATTCGACGTTGCATACCCGAAACGGACGTGCATGCTATCCTGTCTCATTGTCATGATATGGCGGTGGGTGGCCATTTTGGGCCCTCCAAAACGGTAGCTAAGATCCTCCAATCAGGTTTCTTCTGGCCTACTCTTGTTAAAGATGCACATCATTATGTCAAATCTTGTGATCGCTGTCAACGAATGGGGAACATCTCTAAACATCATGAAACGCCCTTAAATAGCATGTTAGAGTGTGAGTTGTTTGATGTATGGGGTGTGGACTTCATGGGCCCTTTCCCCAGTTCTTGTTCAAATAAATATATCCTTGTTGCGGTAGACTATGTCTCCAAATGGGTGGAAGCCGTGGCCTTGCCTACTAATGATGCTCGGGTTGTCACTCATTTTCTGAAGAAGCATATTTTTACTCGATTTGGAACTCCCCGAGCCATCATTAGTGACGGGGGCACCCACTTCTGCAACAAGCAGTTTGAACTTTTATTGACCAAGTACGGGGTGAGGCATAAAATTTCGACCCCATACCACCCACAAACTAGTGGCCAAGTGGAGGTCTCAAATAGGGAGATTAAGCGTATTTTAGAAAAAACTGTCAACGCATCAAGAAAGGATTGGTCCCTTAAATTGGATGATGCTCTTTGGGCTTATCGGACCGCCTATAAAACCCCAATTGGCATGTCCCCGTATCGTCTTGTTTTTGGCAAAACATGTCACTTGCCCGTTGAACTTGAGCATCGTGCTTATTGGGCCATTAAGTTTCTAAATTTTGACTCTCAACGTGTAGGTACACAACGTTTGCTACAACTCAATGAGCTCGAAGAATGGCGTCACCTCGCCTATGAGAACGCGAAACTCTATAAGGAGCGGACCAAAATGTGGCATGACAAGCATATTCTCCCCCGGGAATTCCACAAGGGAGAGCGGGTGTTGCTATACAACTCTCGACTCCGAATCTTCCCTGGGAAGCTTAAGTCTCGATGGTCGGGCCCATTTTTGATTTCCCATGTCTGTCCATCCGGCGCCGTCGAGCTTACAACAGATAAAGGACATACTTTCTTGGTCAACGCTCAATGTCTAAAACCTTACTTAGGGATGGATGGACCGAGAGACAAAGAGTCCTTCATCCTCGCGGACCCTCCGTGATTCTTCGCCTTCAGTCGAGCTAATGACTCTAAACTAGCGCTTCTTGGGAGGCACCCCATGTTTTCTTTCCGTTTCCTTTTCTTTTTCTCTTGTTATCCTGTTGGTTACTTTATTTTCTAGTTTTAAATCTTTGTTAGTTTGTGTTTTAAGTGTTTTGTCTTTTTTTTTTTTTTTTTTGAAACAGGAAATGGAAATTCAATTTTAAAATGTTCCTGAATGACCCGCCTAGGCGCCGCATACATCGCGCCTAGGCGCCCAGAGACACTCTGTGATTTCAAAATTTCCCTGCATCGCCCGCCCAAGCGCCGACAAACTCCCGCCTAGGCGCGGAAAGTTTTACTCAAAAATCCAGGTACGCTGTGTCGCGCGCCTAGGCGCCCGTTTCTGATTTAAACCTAATTGTGGGTCAAAACGGTCAAAATCCTTCACAAACTCTTCACAACTCCTCTCCCACGCGATTTCCGGCGACTCTCTCACCATTTTCGGCCATTTCCACCGTGTTTCACCGCCACTTTTCATCAACATAACTCGCTGCACAGTGGCTCCTCGTTCACATCCGACTCGGTGCGATAATTTTGGGGAAAAAGGTGAGTTTTGGCTTTACCCTTCTTCCATTTCCGATTCATAGCCGACGAGTAGGTGCCTTACGTTATATTTTGAGGATTATTTGGGGCTTCGTCCGATTGTGGGTTTTTGTTGCATTTGAGGACTTTATTGGATTAGCGGGTTGTTATCGATTTGTGGGTTGTAGTCGAATTTGGGGGTTGTTGTTGTTGAATTTGGGGCTATATTGTTGTTAAATCTGTGGGTTGTTGCTTAAAATTGAGGAATCTGTTGATCGTGGATTGTTGATTGCATTTGTGGGTTGCCGCTGATTTTGGTGTGTTGTTGGGTTTTGACGATTGTTGTGTTGGGTGATTTGAGTAGTTGAGCTATTGAGTGGTTGTTGCAAATGCCGAGAACCGCCAACAAACCGTTTAAGGGAAAGAAGAAAATCGGTGAGGGTTCCTCTAATGAACCCGAAACTCCTATTGATATCCGTTTTGAAAACCCCAAAGTCCAAATTTTATGTCAAAGTTTGAGCACCCCCCGCACCCTTATTAAGGAGCACTATTTGACCCCCCGGGGACAGCCCTTTGTGCAAGAATTGATACAGTTCCATCACTTACAGTTTTTCTGTCAAAAGCCCGAGGCCATCCGTCTTCCTTGGGTCCTGGAATTCTACAGCTCCGGGGTTTATGATGAGATTGAGACGCAAGGATGGACGGGGACTACCCTTTTGGTACGGGGCAAAAATGTTGATTATGAGTTGAGACAGATTAGGGAGAGCATAGGCACCCCCACCCCTCAGACATGCGAGTTCACCACTCTTTACAATGCAGGGCGCCTCCGGGTTAGCCTGTCGGATATTTTGCAGGTTATTGCCCGAGAGGGTTGGGAGTGGGTACCCGGAGAAGCTCATGTCCCCCGTAGGGCTCTACTTCCCGAGGCTGCTTTCTGGCTCGACTTCATCCGATTCAATTTAATACCGAGTACCAATCGGTCAGAGGCAAACAAGGAACGGGCCACCCTCATCTATGCTATTATGTCCAAGAAAGCTGTGGACTTTGCCCGGGTGATCAACAAGTCTTTGACGGATCACTTTAGGAAGTTGAAGAATGAGTTAGGGCCGTTGATTGACAAAGAATTGGCCAAGCAAAAGGGCGAAGGGCCCACCCGGAAGAATCCCATCATTCTCCCGTCGCTGATCACAGTTTTATGCAAAGCTGCTAGGGTTCCGATACTTCCTATGGAGCGTACAGAGCTCCCGGGTTCTTATCTCGCTGATGACCCACAGGCTCCCCCACCGCAGGCCGCTTCCAAGAGGCCTCGCCCGTCTTCTTCCCGGTCTACTAGTTCTTCCCAGTTCCCACCTATGGATGCCGCAGCCATTAGACAACTAAAGGATGAATTGAGGGATGAGTTGCGAGATGAGATGAGGGTGGTCATGTCCGACACTTGTGCTTATTTCCGTCAGCTTCTTGTCGAGCATAATGAGTTTGTCGGTCGGGGGCCATTTGATTATTCTACTCCTCCACCTTACCCGCACCCCCCGCCTCAACAGCCCGCAGATTTGCACGAGTCAGGTGCTCTCGTTCCTGTAGGAGGTGATGATGAGGCTCATAATGATGAGGGTAGCCCGTTGATTGATTTGGATGATCTCGGCGGAACGGATGAGGACTACATTGACCGTTTTGGCACTACAGATTAGGCTTATCTTGTTTTATTTCCATACATGTTTCGTTTTTTTTTTTGGTTATCTTTTGTTGGGTTGTTGGATATTTTATGTTTTATGTTTGGATGCTTGATGTTTTCTTTCCAGTTTTTTTTTTTATCTATGTGTTTCTCGTTTTTGTTCGTCTCGCTTTGTTTTCTTCTATTCTATCCAATGTTTGATGCTTTGTATGGCTAGCATTTTTTTTACCTATGTAGTGATCGACACAGTGATTGCCATCCTTGGACTCGATTGCCTTAAGTGGACTCGGGTTTGCTTTTCAGCTCCCCTATGGTGATGTGTACTTTACCCTTATTTTCTTTCGAACATTGGGGCCAATGTTCATGTTAAGTTTGGGGGGGGAGGGGGGTGTTTTAGATAACTCAGTCCAAGTTTGGGGGATGGCACACATCTACATGTGAGCTTGTGCATTTTGTGAATTTTTAAAAAAAAAAAAACAAAATTTTGGATAGAATTTCAACCCGTCACTTGATGAATTGAGCATGGTTAACGTGAATACATGGTATGCATTCTCTATCAATTTGGTTTTTAATGGCTATACACACAATTCCTTGTTTGTGGGACCCTAAACATGACTAGATTATCTTAAAGATGTTCACATACGCACATAAATCAAGGGTAGAGGCGTTGAGTGGGCAACCATTTTGAAACACTTAAAGGCTTGATCCCAAAAAATATCGACTTAGAATTTTCACATGAGTTATGAGTTGAGAATGTAGCTTCGCATGTTTAACAATAATAAAAAGAGGTGAACATTGGTATGACTGCAAAGGTCAGGCTTAATAGATACTGGGGGCGAATAGCACCATGCCTAGAATACTGTACTATTAAGCTAATTTGAGCTAGAGCTCAAGCCAATGCAAGTGTTAAGTGAATAAGGACCTAGTTTGATTTTGTGGCCTTTGACACTCGAGCGATTAAGCCCTTAGGAATGTCTCTACATTTGATACCCGAAAGCCGTCTGGTTTAGGAGTTATTGGCCTAAAGCTCGTTACAAGGGTGTCATTGAAAGCCTAAGAGGATCGAACATTGCACATGGTCTAGCCTCTAATGTTTCGAGTTGAAAGTGCATAAGTTAAAGCCGAAAGTGGAATGAAGTGATGAATTTTTAAGTGGCTATGAAGTTGTATTCAATTCTCGTACCATGTGAATAATCAAAAGTTGATAAATATGGGGTTAATGCTTGAAAAGTGGTAAGAATGCCACTTGACTATAATACTTGAGATTTATTACACTACACCCTTAGGATGATCTTTTCAATGTTAAGGCGTAACATGAGCAAGTGTGTGATGTGTATATATTTATAATTTGAGCTTAAACAGATGAATTCATACCATTGTGTGCTATTAATCATTGTAATTTATGTTGAGTGATCGGGGTTGAAAATCTTTTGATTTTGTGGGTATATCGTCTGCAAACCCTCACGAGACTATAACTCGTCCTTTGAGGTAACTCAAAGGTTCAAAGGCTTGTTGCATTCGCTAAATGCAACCGTTTACTCCACGAAAGTGAGTTAGGTAGTTTTCTTTTTGTTTCTCTCTTTGATTGATGATGTTTCCTTATCTTAGAACTCTTATTGCTCGAGGACGAGAAATTGATAAGTGTGGGGGTGTTGATAAGAGGCATTTTTAGGTGTTTTTAAGCCCATGGGACTTATGCTATGGATTCATTTATTGACAAAATCATGCCACATTTGCGTTTAAGCGGGGTGTTAAGTGATTACAGGTGATAAATTTGAGCATACGAAGAAACGAGGCAAAAAACGACGTATAAAACAAGTTCAGGCCAATTTGCTTCTGTCGTCCACGCCCAGGCGCCGGACAAGATGCAAAATAACATCAACATTCTGCTGTTCACGCCTGGGCGTCGTATCTGCATTAGTTTCCACGGTTGAGCGCTATTTCCGTATGTTTAGAGACCTAATTGGATGAAGTTCCCTTCTACAATGTTGTAGAACTATGTGTTAGCTTCAAATGAGGACTTGAATCATCCAAATCGGAGTTTAGTGTAGAGAGTTATGAATGAAATATGATTGCTGTGCAGGACACATTGCGTTTAATTTCAGCATTCTGTCAGCGGCGCCCGAGCGCCGTCATGCCCGCGCCTAGGCGTGACCACACCCGAGTTTTGATTCCTTTTAGCTAAAAGTTCATCATTTGATGGTGGAATGGAACATTTAAAGCCCGTTTTTTCTAAGATACGCTTAATCTCCCTATTTGAAACCTCCACTTGGCCACTAGTTTGCGGGTGATATGGGGTCGAAATTTTATGCCTCACCCTGTACTTACTCAATAAAAGTTCAAACTGTTTGTTGCAAAAGTGGGTGCCCCCATCACTAATGATGGCTCAGGGAGTTCCAAATCGAGTAAAAATATGCTTCTTTAGAAAACGAGTGACGACCCGAGCATCATTAGTGGGCGAGGCCACGGCTTCCACCCATTTGGTGACATAGTCTACCGCAACAAGGATGTATTTGTTTGAACAAGAACTGCGAAAGGGCCCATAAAGTCCACACCCAATACATCGAACAACTCACACTCTAACATGCTATTTAATGGTGTTTCATGACGTTTAGAGATGTTCCCTATTCGTTGACAGCGATCACATGATTTGACATAATGATATGCATCTTTAATAAGAGTAGGCCAGAAGAAACCTGATTGGAGGATCTTAGCTACCGTTTTGGAGGGCCCAAAGTGGCCACCCACCGCCATATCATGACCATGAGAAAGGATAGCATGCACTTCCTCTGGTATGCAACGTCGAATTAAGCCATCTGCACAAACTTTGAATAGAAAGGGTTTGTCCCAAAGATATTGCTTCACATCAAATAGAAATTTCTTCTTTTGATGAAAAGTGATATCCGGGGGAAGGAGGCCCGTAACAATGTAATTGGCAAAGTTAGCATACCAAGGTGAAATTTTGTCAGAAATAGTAAGGAGGTGTTCATCCGGGAATTCCTCACGAATGGGTATCTCATCTAACGGATCATTCAATAGCTCTAATCGTGAGAGGTGGTCGGCTACTACATTTTTGGTGCCTTTCTTATCTTTTATCTCTAAATCAAATTCTTGTAGTAACAAAATCCACCTAAGGAGCCTCGGTTTAGCATCTTTCTTGGCAAGCAAATATTTTAAGGCCGAATGATCGGTGTAGACTATCACTTTGTTTAGCATGAGGTAAGAGTGGAATTTGTCGAATGCAAAGACTATGGCTTGTAACTCCTTTTCCGTGGTGGCATAATTCAATTGTGCATCGTTAAGAGTTTTACTAGCATAGTAAATGGTTCGAAATACCTTCTCCTTTCTTTGGCCAACGACCGCTCCAACTGCGGTGTCACTCACATCACACATCAACTCAAATGGTAAGCTCCAATCGGGGAGTGACATGATAGGGGCGGAAACTAAGCGTTCCTTCAAATCGAGAAAGGCCTGCATACAAGAAGAATTGAAATCAAACAGGGCATCCTTGACAAGCAAATTAGATAACGGTTTCGCAATTTTAGAGAAGTTCAAGATAAATCGCCTATAGAACCCGGCATGCCCGAGAAAACTCCTAACGGCTTTGACCGAAGTGGGAGGGGGAAGTTTTTCTATGACCTCAATCTTGGCTTGGTCCACTTCGATCCCTTTTTGAGAGATCTTATGGCCAAGCACAATCCCCTCCCGGACCATTAAATGACATTTTTCCCAATTCAAAACAAGGTTGGTTTCCTCACAACGTTTTAACACATTATTCAAATGAGCAAGACATGTATCAAACGTTGTTCCGAACACAGAAAAGTCGTCCATAAAAATTTCGAGGAAATCTTCAACCATATCATGAAAAATCGTCATCATGCATCTTTGAAAGGTGGTCGGGGCATTACACAAGCCAAATGGCATCCTTCTATAAGCAAATGTGCCATAAGGACAAGTGAAAGTGGTTTTCTCTTAGTCCTCGGGATCTATGGCAATTTGATTATTGCCGGAGTAACCATCGAGAAAACAATAGAAATCATGCCCGGCTAAGCTTTCAAGCATTTGGTCAATAAAAGGGAGGGGAAAATGATCCTTACGGGTGGCATCATTCAATTTATGGTAGTCTATGCACACACGCCACCCGCTAAGCATACGAGTTGGGATCAATTCATTATTCGTATTCTCAATTACCGTTAGCCCCCCTTTCTTGGGCACCACTTGGGTAGGGCTCACCCACGCACTATTAGAGATAGGATAGATTATACCTGAATCGAGCAATTTTATCACTTCCTTCTTTACTACCTCTTGAATTTGTGGGTTGGACCTCTGTTGTGGTTGGCGTGTAGGCTTAGCAGAGTCCTCCATAAGTATTTTGTGCATACATATCGCTGGACTAATGCCTTTGATGTCCGCAATTTTCCACCCAAAAGCCCGTTTGTGAGACCTCAACACTATCATTAGTTGCTCTTCTTGTGGTCCTGAAAGAGACGAAGAAATGATCAATGGTAGTGTCTCATCATCGTTTAAGTACACATATTTAAGGTGGGAGGGGAGGGGTTTGAGTTCGAGAGAGGGGGGTTCTTCAATAGATGGGCGAGTGATGCCCGAAAATGATCTATCAACTTTAATGAAGCCTCTCGAATGATAGGAAGATTTGCATTCTAAGCTTAGAACGCTTTCCACTTGATCATCACTCTCCAAGTCCACTTGTATGGATTTCATAAGATCCCGTTCAAATGAATTTTCAATCGTATTGTCCTGCAAATACTCAACAATCAACGGGTCAAATGTATCAATTCGATAACACGAGTCATGATCAATAGGGTGTTTAAGGACTTTGTAAACATCAAAGGTAACCTTGTCATCGCCCACATTCAAAGTTAGCTTACCATTAGCAATGTCAATCACCGCCTTACCCGTGGCTAGGAATGGTCTACCTAGGATTAATGGTACCTCCACATCTTCCTCCATATCGAGTACCACAAAATCAACTGGAAAATAAAACTTGTCGACTTGGACAATAACATCTTCGATCATCCCCTTAGGCCTCTTGATTGATTGCTGTTAGTTAAAGGCTCATTGAGGTCGGCTTGGGATTGCTAAGGCCTAGCTTCTTAAATAGTGAATATGGGAGAAGATTGATGCTAGCCCCCGATTCACATAACACCTTCTTGAACGACAAGGACCCAATTGTGCACGCAATTGTGAGGCTCCCGGGATCTTGGAGTTTAGTTGGCAATTTATTGAGCAATACGGCGGAACATTCTTCCGTGAGGCACACCGTCTCATTTTCCTCCCACTTCTGTTTGTTGGAGAGTATGTCTTTGAAGAACTTCACATAATTCGGCATTTGGAGAATGGCATCAATAAATGGGATGTTAATCCTCACCTCACGAAGGATTGCCAAAATCCAAAGAAAGCTCGGATCCATCTCCTTCTTCTTTTTCTTGTGTGCATTTGGGAAAGGGAGACGAATCTTGATAGGAGGATAAGGCGTTGGAGTGGAAGAATCAAAACCGGGTGAAACAGGAGGCGGCGCCTGGGCGTGCATATTGGCGCCTAGGCGCGGATCTGGTGGTGCCTGGGCGTGCATCATAGGGCTCTCGGGCGCGGAACTGTAAAGTGATTCATCCTGCAGAGGTGAAGGCGGCGCCTGGGCGCCGTATGTTGGGCGCCTAGGCGCGGAAGTGCGAAGCTCCTGTTCAGAGCAGGGGAGATCTGGCGCCTGGGCGCCATCAGAGGGGCGCTTGGAAGCCGATGCACTGGCAGTTTCACTCTCCAATTGTTTTCCACTTCTCAAGGCTATGGCATTGCATTGAACCTTCGGGTTTTTTTCTGTGTCGCTTGGTAGAGTCCCCGGGGCTCTACCATTCACCGTGTTAGAAATTTGACCCACTTGGGTTCGCAAGTCCTTCATTTCCATAAACATGTCCTTCATCATACCCCGAAGTTTGTTGAACGACGTATCGGACTTCTTCATGTGAGCATCGAGTCTCTCATCAGTTGTGGGAGGTCGCATTTGCACTTGACCTTGACCTTGTCCATTGAATTTGCCTTGCCTCGGGGGTGGGTTATTGAAAGGTGGTCGTGGAGCTTGATAGATCCCCGGTTGTGCGTTTTGTGCGGGGTTGGGCCTTTTTGAAAAATTCTCGGGTACATGAAAGTTCACCCGAGGTCGATTGTGTTTCCCCACATAATTGACATCGCCAACCTCCGGTTCCAAATCCACTACTCCCTCAACCACTTCCTCAACACAAGCAACCTTTTTAGAAGATGAGGTCTCTTCATCGTCGGGGTAAAGCTCGTCTTCTCGGACCAACTGTTTTATTTTGTCCCATACACTTTGACTGTCTAACCCAAGGAGATCTCCTCCCACACCCGCGTTGAGTCTATTCCGAATACGTGACCGAACCCCATCATAGAAATGGAGTACTTGTTCATTCAACCCAAAATTATGATTGGGGCATTTTCAGAGCATGCCCTTATATCTAGCCCACGTCTCGGCTAAAGAATCATTGCTCCTTTGCCTAAACCCTTTTATATTACTCCAGAGCTCATTGATTTTGGAGGGTGGAAAGAATTTATTTTAAAAGGCATCGACCAACTCACCCCATGTCGTAATAGATTGTGGAGGTAAGGATTTGTACCATGTTGTCGCCCTGTCCTTTAATGAGAAATGGAAGACTCTTAGACGAATCGCATCAAGATCCCGTGGGTGATATTGAATGGTCACAAGAGCATCATCTATAGTCTCCAAATGAGCGTGAGGTGATTCGTGCAGTTCTCCATAGAAAGGTTCTCCTTGCACCATACTAAAGATGTGAGCCGGAATGTGGTAGTTTGGTGCGAAGAAATTAGGCAAGACTACGGGCCCCGGAATGGTATGGACCCTAGGTGGAAAGCTACCCCGAACCGATAGTAATTGTGGAGGAGGTGCCGCTTGCCTGGCTTGTAGAACACCTTGTAACCACTCCCTGTTTTCCGGTAAATTCATATCGGGAAAATTTCCATTCGGGTTTTGGTTGAGATTATTGGCCATTTCCCTTGTTCGCCTACTAGCCAGAAGAACTCGTTCAATTTCGGGCTCCAACTCGTATAGAGGCTCGTTTGAGGAGCGGGTCATGCACCACACAAGAATCTAACAATTAAACACAAGAACGAAATTAGACTTAACACGAAAATAAAAGAAAAGCAAGAAGTAAATAAAAGACAAATAATTATGAAAACGTAAAAGAAAACAAAAGCAAAATGAAAATCAAAAACTCAAAATAAACAAGTCCCCGGCAACGGCTCCAAAAACTTGACACGCTAGAACCTAACGTGCTTGGATAGCAAGTGTACTAGTCGTGGTAATAATAAAAGTGGACAAAATAAGTCCGGGTTGTCGAACCACGGAGACTTGGATTTTAGGCTTATGATTTTCGAATAAACGTAAAGACGAATTAACGAAAACTAAGAGTAAAACAAGTAAGCAAACAAAGAACAAAAGAAATAAGAACAAGCAACGGATTGAAACTCAAGTGTGAGAACTAGACTAAGGCACATGCAAGACTTGATTTGATCCTTATCCGCACAAAGACTCTTGTTGAATTATTAGACCTAGTTGCTATGGTGAAAACTCCTAAGGTAAAGAATACCCGATGTCTCGCGATATGCTCCTACACTTAAACGGCGGTTTCCTAAGTATGTCTACCCGGAAATCTAACCTCTAAGCATGCATTGAGGAACTAGAGTTTACTCGATTAGAATCGAACGACTTCACCCGGGAGTCTTTACCTATGTCTAGGGCAACTCCTATTTGATCGGTGATGCTATAAATTCCTTGCACCCTAACTTAACTCTTTCTCAAGATGCTAAACTAGGCAATTTATAATACATATGGTGATCAATCACATGTAAGGAATATAAGCACAAATTCATAACACATAGCAACAAAGGAATTAATTCAACAATTATCACTACTACGAATAATTCACAAATCAATTCTTACAAGGCCCTAGCCATATGAATTTAGCCCATAACTATCAACATAGCAGAATTCAACATGTTCTTATACATCAAATGCAATGAACAATGAAAGAAACTCCCTATAAGGTTGAATGGCAATAGATCTTTTAATGTAGCTTCAATCCTTGGCTCTTATCCTCTTCTTGCTCTTCAAGATCAGTGATATAATGGGCCAAAACCCCAGAAAATGCTCCCAATTCCCAAGATTCAGAACCCTCTAAATGAATTGAAAAATCCTATTTATACATTCAAAATTCTGTTATCGCGGCGCCTAAGCGCGCGTTGATTGGCGCCTAGGCGCCGCCTATGTGGCGTGTCTTTCTTGGGGTAAAAGTTCCGAGGCGCCCAGGCGTGGAAAATGGGGCGCCCAGGCTCGTGATATGTGGCGCCTAGGCGTGGTGGTTCAAAGCTTTAATTTTGTTTGCTGGGTCGCGCCTGGGCGCGAGAAAAATGGCGCCTAGGCGCCTCAGTGCATAGCCTTGAGCAGAGTTGGGTAAATGAGTCATCTTTTTGCCCTTTTCTTCGTCTATCGTCGCTTACTACCTGAAAGAACTTTACACACATATTAAACGCACGAGTGGCATGAAATAAACTATATATGGGCCTGAATTGTCATTAAAAGGACCAAAAAACTTATGTAAAAACGACTCCTATCAACAGCCCAGTGGCTTCATATCCAAAGCGGATTCTCATAAAGTTTGCAAACTTAATAGGTCCATATATGGACTGAAACAAGCCTCTCGGAGCTGAAAATTAAGGTTCGATAAAGAATCAAATAAATATGGCTTCATCAAGAATGAAGACGAACCATGTGTCTACAAAATGGTGAGTGGGAGCAAGTTGACGTTCCTGGTTCGATACATAGATGACATACTACTTATAGGGAATGACATAGGCTTATTGGTGTCAGTCAAGACATGGCTCTCAAGCACGTTCTCCATGAAAGATTTGGGAGAAGCAACATACATTCTGGGAAGTCGCCTATATGGAAATAGAGCAAATAAAATGATAGGATTCTCCCAAGCGCTCTACCTAGAGAAAGTCCTTGAGAGATATGAAATGCATAACTCTAAGGGAGGGCGTTTGCCCACGAGACATGGTATTCATTTTTCCAAATACATGAGTCCTAAAACGGACAAGGATAGAATGGAAATGAGGAATGTACCCTATGCATTGGTAGTAGAAAGTCTCATGTACGCAATGTTGTGCACGAGACCAAATCTGGCACATGTTGTAAGCATGGTCAGTAGCTTTCAAGCAAACTCAAGATATCCCCATCATCCTATTCGCTCTATCTCCAAAGACGCAAATTCTAAGGATGGAGGGTTCATACTCCCAAGTCTTTTATGGAGTGTATGCTCAAGATTTGTGTCTTGATACAAGTCAATGAGCCCATATCATTTCCGATTTGTAGAGCGATCTCTACATTTAATACTAGAAATGATATCTCGCTCCCACTGACCTTACTGCACACAGATGATTCTTCTTCATTTTTGAAGATATCATGATTATCAATTATGTCATCAAGGTGAAGATTCCAACTATGAGAGGTCCGCTTAAATCCACAAGTGGATTTATACAGATTGTCAACTTTATGAGAATCAGACCTAGATGTGAAACACTTGGGCTGTTCAATATTGATGTCTTCCTCAAGGAATCCATTTGTGAACGAGTCTTCACATCCATGTACCAGATTTTCATAATCTTGGTGTATTACTATCAAAAGTAAGATTCTAGTGGATTTGATTATAGCTATGGCAAAGGAGCTTCCTCATAGTCAATGTCCTTCTTTTGACTATACCCTTTCGTCATCAATCTGGCCTTGCCATTCCCCTCCGACGGGTACAATACTCGCAGATATCTACTGGAGTTTAGGATTGATTCAAAAACATCTAATCCATCTTCACTTCATAGCGTTACACCCTCTCTTAGAGTCTATATCCACCATCGGTTTGTCATGTGTAGAGGAACCCATCATTTGACGCACGACCCGACGGTTCCGGTCTTGGACCCTATTCTGAATTCGGGTCGAGTACGAGCCACAATTTGATATTTTGGGTTTGGGTAAATTTGATTATCAGGGTGGTTCAATGTTAGATATATGCCCTAGATGCCAATAAGGACAAATAGATTATACAGGGTATTCAATTATGTTGTACAAACTAATAGTTAATAAAGGCAATTATTATTCTGTTTTTATAAAACTTCATGGAATCAATAAGTATTGAACAAATAGTCCATGTGTATCGAGGTTGACTCTTCGCCCTTTATGGAATAAAGAAGTGGCACGGGGAGAGTTTTATTCCTGATCACTGAAAAGGGTTTGCAAGCCAAGGAATCTTAATTGGGCATTAAGATTCGACTTGTATGACACATGCTCTGACAAGAAGTACCAGTTGAACACTATGGGATAGTGAGAACACATTTCATAGATATATCAATGGAATTGATATATTCGAACACGGCTCGCAATAATCCGATCACATGGGTATTTACTCTGTGATTGTCAATGATTGGATTACTGACCATAATAGTATGCATGAGCCTTAGACCTGAGGGATCATGATCAATGTACTTGTACTATTGAATTTGTTACTAGAGTAGTTAGGCCCAACTCACCCTTTGGCGGGGCCGATCTCGAAGTGCGTTCTCAATAAGTCAAGTAGCACTTGTGCAGTGATCGCCAAGATGGAATTCACTGTCTCGATAGTAAACGAGAAAGTATCTTGTGCGATCATAGGCATATGAAATTATAAGTCTTTGGCCAAAACAATGAAACTAACTCATGCGGGACATAGAGGGTAGTTTGTTAATTTCGCCATGCTATGATTAAATGCACAGTATCAAGTTTAATGAGTTTAACATATACTATGACACTCACTTGATCGGAATACGTCAGTGAAGGACTTATACACATATGGTATTTATGGTCCACAGGTCCGTAAATGATTCATTCATTTTGTACTCAATTAGGTTACAATGTGAGTCCACGAGACAGGCTAGGTGACACTCACATCCTTTGGTAATTCCTCTCATTTCCAATTGAGATGAATCTAAAAAGTCGCGCTATAAGAAACAAACAGGATGTCTTTTTGTGTTAATCTTTTAGAAAGATATAATTGGACATATTGATTTAATGGTTAAATCAATAAATTAAATATTTAATTTAATTAGATTAAATTAAATTATTTAATTGAAAATTAATTAAATGGAATTAATTAATATTGGATTTAAATGGGATTTAAATTCAATATATATTAAAAGGTGGACTAAGTTGACTAGGCCAACTTAAAGCCCCACCCACGTCCAAATGGAGCCCTAGGGGGCGGCCAAGTAGAGTCCAAGGAAGGACTCCAACTTATTACTTAAGTCATTAGAGTTAGGTAACTCTAATGGAAAAAAGTCATTGTAACCCTAATTGCATAACACACAAAAAAAGAACGATTAATCCTATCACACAAAAATCTCGCCCTAACCGTCCACCATCATCAAGAGGGAGATTTTTGGAGATCTTCGGAAGGCTCATTTCGCGTGGATCTTTGGAGGGAGTTGTTGTTACACGAATTTAAAATACGAAATCGATAAGGTAATCAATTTCGTTTAGTTTTTGGAAAACTCTTGAAAATCATCAAACCACGTTAAAGTGATTCGACTTTAGGAATCCTAAAATTTCTTCCACTGTGTTTTTGCTCAAGAAGATTCCTAACAGTCAAAAGAATGATGACCCTGATTAATTAAAATCAAGCCCATTTAAAGGTATACTAAAAGCTAACATAATAATTAGTTTGAGCTTAATTTAATTTTGCCAAGTGGGCCAATGTGTTGGTGATTTGGATTTAAATTAAAATTAGCTCATTGAATATTAATTAAGTTAATGTTCTAATTAATTAATTTGCGCCTAATTGAATTAAAGCCGAGTGGGCCAAAAGGATGGTGACTTGGGTTTGATGAAATCGAGCCCAATTTAAATAAATTGGAATAAAATATTTAATGAGATTAATTAATTATTTTTCTTGGAGAATAATAATTAATTTTTGGATAAATATTATTTTTTATCGGTTCGAATGATATAAATATTTGAATAGAAGAAATTAATTATTGTTCTTAGAGAATTATAATTAATTTTGAATCAAATAAAAGTGTTTCTAGATATGTGCCTTTAAATTTTTATAAAATATAGAATTCGGTATTTTATGTTTTTAATTTGAGTTGGACTAAAATATTTTAATTAAGGTAGATATACTGAATTTAGAATTTTGTATATCTAAGTCAACTAGTTAGACAAGATTGATTTCAATTGAAATATAAGATATATAAAGCTGAGAATTATTTATTTATTTAAAAGTCAATGTTCGAGTGTGTTGGAATTATTATTTATTTCCTTATGTATTGATGGACATGTTTATTAGATGTATAAGTATCGCATGTTCAATTTGTTAATCGCGCGATATAAATTGGTTATGTGCAAAGTGCTAGAGTAGATGCCCAGCTTGCCAATTATTTGGGCGCCATCTCTGTGTAATTTGTTCGAGTTAGTGCTCGGCGAGCCAATTATTTGGGCGTCATTCTCGAGATAACTCCATGACAGTCTTATTTTAAATAACATCAAAAATATAATCGACATTCTTTATCCTTAAATATGCTTAGAATAAAAGTCCCATAGGATCACACATATCTATGGGACATCATCGCGCATCAAGTATGGCTATGATGAAATATGTCTCCAAGGCTGTGATCCTTAAGACTGGTTCAGTTCATCAAGATGAGGGATATTGATGAAACCGAGAGACTTACTTGTACACATATGTCCTTAGAGAACGCACCTCGTTCTATATGCATTGGCACGGTGAAAGCCTATATGTATATGAGGGTGCTCATTTGGGAAATGAGTAAAATGAACTACCCCATGGAAGTTTCATAATTGGAAACATAGTGAATCTGGAACATCCTATAATCACGTAGGTGTAAGATTAATCCTTGTGGACCTGAGGTTACATAGGTTATTTTGTGCATGGTCCACCATGCTTTCATTTATCTCATGATCACTAGTGGGTCGTCATATAATATTTTGGGTATGGTCTGATTATGTACGAAGATGCATGAGAGACCAAGAAGGGATCCATCTCAGACTTTAACAAGTCGGTCAATCTCATATGTTTACATAGTATATCAACTTAGGAGTCTCTGACCAGAGCAAGATATCTAAAGAGGTGGAGTGTTTCCTCATTTAGATAATCAAAGTTGATGTCACTCGTAATGGGAAACATAGTCAATTGAGTTATTAGGGTTTCGACTAAACCTTTACCCTAGACTTGATTCAGGAGATTAGATGGAGGGATCTTACTTACACGAGGATCATGACTATGGAAGGATGTATCTTTACTTATCGTTTATGTCTAAGTCTTCATAGCCCGTTGCTAGACAGTAACCACGATTTGTATATGCCTTGAATTAATATGGTGATTAATTCAAGGTTTGATTAAATCAAGCTGCATTCAATATAGTATTTCCATTTTTTGGAAAGTACACTAGCACTTTTGGAAAGTATACCTACTACTAGCACTAAACGGTCCGAAGGAGTCACACACATAACTTGGAGTAGATTCTCTGCTTAATTATGTAATTAATCAATTCTTGAAAAAATCGAGGAAACTAGGAAAGTACAATACTATCCTAATTGGGAATATCAATTAATTAAAAGTAATTAATTAATTAGACTATTTAATTAATCATGATGGATTCATTAATTAATGGACCTTGAAGATTCCAAGTATTTTATTTAATTAGGCTAGGCTTGATTAAATAAATAAATAAGTTGTTGAGGTTATTTAATTAAAGTTGGACTTTAATCAAGTGAATTAATAATATGGTTAACTCCAATAATTAAATAACTTAAAAGACAAGAATAAAATCAAGTGGGATTAGATTCTTGGTCTCCAAGTCATGAAGGAGATAGCGGTTAGGCGTTACAAGGGAGGAATTTTTCCTTCCAAGTCTTGATATGATAGAATCTACATTATCAAGGAAGGTCAAATACAAGATAAGGCAAGATAGAGTTTTGACTTGAAACTCTTTCCTTCTGCTTGTTGACTGAGGAATAGAATCCTAACACAAATAGAGCTGTAATCTAGGAAATAAATCTTGGAGATTTAAATCACAAGGATTATTCTTCTATTAAGATTAGGGTTAATTCCTATATACATGTATGTTAAGAGAACACAAAATATACTCTTATATATTTCAAAGTACACGCCTAACTAAGAGAGAGAAAAGTCAAAATTCTCTTCTCTTCTTCCTCTTGTGAAAACTGTTTCCTAGCCTCAATAACTTACTGTAATTTTTCTAATGTGTTGAGATTAATTACTCACTAAATATTCCCACACCTTTTACTAATAAAGCCTTTATTTTAGTAAAGAATTGATTTGTTAGCTAGCACCAAGAACGATTCGATTGGAGAACCAAAACGAGGTGTGGATACTGTTAGAGGCGAGACGCATGGATCGCTACAACCGGGAGATACAAACTACTTCGTGTGGATCGAACGGAGATGAGGATTGCTTGATGGAGCGATTCAATGGGTTGATGAAAAGATCAAATTCAACGTAACTAAAATAGCGTTGTTGGTCAGTTTTAGTTTCTTCCCTCTTATACGTATTCGATTGAGCCAATTGAAAATCCTGTTTCGGGATGACATGTTTTAAATAATTTTTTAAATTCCGCTGTGGTTAGCCATCCCGGGAACTAGTCAACGCAAGAGTGGTATCAGAGCCTGGTTAACTTAATCGAATTTGTTTTTGTGATTTATGATGTTTTTCGTTTTATGTTTATATAAAACTGAGCATGCTTAAATAAAAAGATTTATTGTCTTTATGTAATTGTGATTTGTGATCAGGATTTAATTGTTTTGATATTTAATCTTGTTGAATTTAATATCAAAATAAAATATGATATCAAGAAGAGCCCGTATGAAGTATGATGGGGCGTGGAATAACTTGCTGCACGTTAATTGTGCAATTTGGGATTGCATCAATCCAATGGACGAAAACAGCATGCATAGCGGCCATGTATGTATGTATGCTCGATGGAGTACATGATTGGTATTTAGAATCTCAATTGTAGTTAAACTACATAAGTGGTCAAAGAGTGTATGAGGTGGCGGCAGATTACCGCGCTTGGAGTTCAACTTGGATATGAAGTCCAAGTAATCTAGTTTAAGGGTGGGATTTGGATTCGCAGTTGTGTAGTGTATGATACAGACTTGGGAGTCTAATCTAATTGCCTTGCAATTACTAACTACCATGCACAATAGCCGTATCATTCCTTTTTTCTTTCATTCATACTGGAACCCTTTAATTTATTAGATACACATTACTATAACTAACCGGATAATATGTTATCATTATACTAAGTTGGAGTATAGTAGTTCTAGTTAGAAAGTGGAACATTTGTTTGGTAAATTTTCATTACTATGAATACGCCTCTTGAATCATCAAAGATGTTGGGTTCTTGAATGTGACTAATAATTAGCCAATCATTAACTGCAATATATATATAGATGATGGTAAAAATCGTCAGACATTAGATATTACGTGATTGACCGCATGGAGTAATGGAACCGATCCAACGTACAACAAACTAGGTTAGGGGTTGGTTAAGTTATAGACTATCGGTTGTATTGAGCTGCCTACGTACCCAAGGTATGTGGGATCAAGTCATTTCGTAGTTCTTTTGTGGTGTTACTCTCAATAACAAATGAATTTTTATTGGGAATAGATAATGAGTCTTTCCCAGCTCCTCTAAGGTATTTATAGGGAGTTGGTAGTGGGCTATGGGTAGTGGGCCTAATTCAATCAATAACATATCAGGCTTAATGATTAGTAGCACTATTGTCTTTTGGACTAATAATATAACCAAATTATCCTTGGTGGGTCTTCAGTCCTTTTTGGGCTTGTATAGCGGGTTACCCACGGATATTAGCCCGCAGGTGGCGACCCGACCCGACTTGAGAACACACGTAATTACCATAATACCCTTAGATATTTTTTGGTGCACATCATAATGCCCCCAATCCCGGGTTTATCGGGTGGGATACCCGGGAGTGAACGTAATCCCGCTTAGGTCGTGCCACCTAACTTCAATGTTTACTGGGTAGTGGGTCATAAAGGCCCCTCACCCACTTTTTGTATAAGTGTGGAGGGGTAGTTGGCACTTAACCCACAACTATCATTCATATCTTCATACCCATTTATAATCCTCCCCTAAAGAATTTCTCTCTCTAGGAGCTTCCCTCAATCAACTATGGGCAAGAACCAAGGCGACCAAGATAAAGATAGCCTAATTTGCCATTGTTTTCTTTTTGGTGTGTCTATGATGGAAGCTTGAGATATTTGCTTGCTTGTCTACCCTTTTTTGATTGGTTCAACCTAGGGCTGTCCAAAAAAACCGAAAATTCGGTTAACCGCCCGAACCGGACCGAAAACCGAAAATTCGGTTCGAACCGAAACCGAAGTTTCGGTTTTGGAGTTCAGTTCGGTTAGGTTAACCGAAAACCGAAATTTTTTTATTATTTAATTTTTTTATTTTTTATTTTATTTTTATATAGTATAATATAGATAAAAAATTATAAAAAGTGTGTTTTCTAATGGCAACTTATAGGAAAAAGAAAGAAAGTGACCAAATTTTTTTATTTTTATTGTTTTATATTATTTTTTACATTATTTTTATTTTTTATTTTTTTTTATTTTTTTTCCGAAAATTCGATTTAACCGAAAACCGAACCGAACCGAACAGAAAAGTTTGGTTTTTAACCGAACCGAACCGAATTTGTTCGGTTCGGAATTTCGGAGAATCGAAATTTCGGTTCGGTTTTGGACCGAACCGAACCGATGAACACCCCTGGTTCAACCCATGACCTCCCCGCCCCAATAAAGCGTCGTCTAGGAGTAATAGGTGTTTCAACCAGGGAATACCGCGTAGGGCGGAGCCTTGGTCGCCTGACGGTGAGAGCCACGAGGCTGTGCCTCGCTGCTTGGCCGCGAGGCTACTGTGGTCGCAAGGCGTCCGGAGCTGCGTGGCTCTTCGCCTTGGGTCTGGATTTTACCTTTTGTTGCCTTTTTAATAAGTCTCGTGGGTATGTTCACTTCTTGTGTGAGTGCTATCTTATTTAGATAACACCTGTTAAGGACTAGTTATTAATGACACCCTTTATTTTCATAGAACTAGGCAGCCATTATCCCCCAGAGAATGGGGATCCGGTCTCCAAAGATGGCCTTGCTTTCGACTCACGTGATTCCACTATCACTGAGGCCGAACTTATAGCTCTATTCGAGGAGACAGCGATGGACTTCGAATTACTCTTGCCCATGCTGGGGTGTCGGATCTTAAATCCTCCCAATGGGCATGTGACCCTTTACTTTGAGTATTTTGATTTAGGGCTTACTTTTCCCTACCATAAATATTTTGGGGAGATATTAGACCATTATAGCATATGCATAATTAATTAACCTCTACTTGTTTTGCTTTCTCTCTCTAAGAGCTTCCCTCAAACACACATTGTCTCTAAATAATCACGCGGATTGATTGTCAGAAAAACTTCATTCTTTTTCTCCTTGATATGAGGAGAGAGGGAGGAGTTTTCTTTTCTTTTCTAGGAGAGTTTTGTGAATAATGAATTCATCTAGGTCAAAAGTCTTTAACTAGTGTATTTAATATCACTTGACTTGTTGACCAAAACAAGAGGCAAGAGCCCATGTTGGGCATCCTAGAGGACGCCCAACTAGGCCATATGAGGCGTCCAATTGGACACTCTTTATTTGGCCCAGCTTGTCTCCTGTTTTAATTAATTGTCTATTATTTAATTGATTATTTATTATATCCAATAAATAAATTAATAATTAAATAACCAAACTAATCAGATAAATTAATTCATTAATTTATTTTGTTAAGAAATTAATTAATAATTAATCTTATCTTTATAATTAATTATCTCATCTAATGAACAATTAATTAATCATATTTAATTTATCCCATAAATTAAATCTCCTAGAATAAAATAGAAAAATCCTTTTATTTTTCTTTATCAATCATTTAGCGCGACTCTTTAGGTTCATTTCGTTTGGCAATGAGAGGAATCCAAAGGAAGTGGGTAACACCTAGCTAGTCACGTGGCCCATTTCATAGCTCAAACGAAACTGAATGAATGGATCATTCCACAACCTTCCAATCATAAATTCCGTATACATATAAACTATTTGTTCACGTGTCCCGGTCAAGTGAGAGTCATGGTGATGTCAAACTCACTGAACTTGACTATATGTATTAATTATAATAATACGAGATCATTGAGGTCGATTTAGTGCCTTGCACAATCGTCTCTATTGCTTTGGCCAAAAACTTTGATCTTCATTATATATAATCACATAGGACACTTTCTCATTCACTTATGAGAGACAAATCTCATATTAGTTATCAGCTAAGACTACCACTTTCCTATCAAGTCGCATTTCGAGGTTCACCCCACCAACGGGTGAATTAGATCTAACTACTCTAGTGACAGACTTGATGTCACGAGTGTATCTTGACACGACAAAATCCTAGCAAGAGAACTAGGTCGCGTAAGTAGTAAAGTGGATTTCTAAGTCCGGGGTTATCGTATCCGCAGGGACAACTATAATCTAAGTACCAAGACTACTATATTACTCAATTCTAAGTTAAATCGGTCGATAGAAAGGTTGATTAACTAATTAATAAATACTAGAAAATAAACTAAGGCAACGTCACACCAAATAAAGGGAGGAAACAATAGAGAGAAGCGATCAAGGCACATGGTTCAACCAATTATGCATTTCAATTGTGATTTAGGTTCTATTGGATTATTAGATTGATTTAGCTAAGGCGAAATTCCCTAACGTACGTACTACCCAATCTCTTGGCATAGCAACCCTACCCTTGGTAACGATTTCCTATATATCTCTATATGAAAACCCGATTAACGAGGATGCATTTAAGGTCTAGGAATTCCCCACATGAATGGAAAGCCACCTAAAGAAACCGAGTCTATCTCTAGTCGGTTTAACTATAGGGTATTCAATGTTTATATCTTCCCTAGGTTATTATCTCTCGATCTCTAATCTAGGCATTTTATCAAACACTTGGTGATCAAGCAAATGTAGCATTAAGATCAAATATTGAATACATAGCTAAAACCAAAATTAATCCAATAAACACCAACAAATCAACAATCAAATAACATAAATGGCCTATCCATGGCCTCAATCAAACAAGTTTAGCTCATATTCATGTCAAAAGTGCAAATATAAATCATACAAGTCATAGGAGATTTGAACAAATTCAAGAAACAAATATGTAAAAACTCCCTAATTCTTGTAGAGATGTGGATTCCTTGTTGAATTCTCCATGTTTTGACCTTCAATCTTCTCTTCTAAGCTCCCTCTCTCTCTATTTTCGTGTGGTTGCTGATATCTATGGTGAGTTAGGGTAAAAAATGGCTAAAAGAGGTATTTATAGGCCAACACTGCCGCCTCGAACGCCGCGGCGTTCGTTTGTTGAACGCCGCGGCGTTGGCTACTGCTTGTGAACGCCGCGGCGTTCACTTGTTTGAACGCCGCGGCGTTGGCTGCTGCTTGTGAACGCCGCGGCGTTCACTTGTTTGAACGCCGCGGCGTTGGCTGCTGCTTGTGAACGCCGCGGCGTTCGCGTGTTGAACGCCGCGGCGTTGCCATGAAAATTTCAAAAATTGTTTCATTTTGCCTTCGGTTCTTGCTCTTTCCTCCGGCTGTTAACCCAATCTGAAAAGTCAAAGCAAACCGGGTTCAAAGCATCATATGTGATCAAATTATTAAAGAAACAATCAAAATTAAGTTGATAAAAGGGGTAAAACTTGTGTAAAAATAACATATATCAACTACCCCCAAACTTAGCTTTGATCGTCCTCGATCAAATAGAATCAAGCGCACACATGAAGATTAAAAAGCTAATTTGCCAAATCATACACACCATAACAAGCATTATACCTTCTGAGAAGTTTTGGAATAGTTACCCAAAACTTTGAACATTCAACAATTCAAAAACCACACAAAATCTTAGTTTCCATCCCTAAATCATGAACTCCCACATCCATATTCATGTCAAGAGCACAACTTTAGAAAAGATTATGCAAATCAACTGGAAAGTAAAGACATTGAAACAATTCAATATTCGTTAACTCATCGGTGTGTATAAAGTGCAAAAGTCACAATCAAAAGGTCTTTCCGGCTTGTAATGTAAGGCTAGGTGATGGCTAGGACCGGAAGATATGGATAAAGTGACTAATTCAAGAGAGCCTATGACTTCAAAATCATCGAGCTAAATTCTCATATAAACCATATAAGCTTTCATAACTTATCACTTATCCCTTTTTCATTCTATTTTGCCTTTCAACTCACAACCCCCAAACTTGTTTCTTTTCATATTGGGTTGTACACAAAATTCCAAGCCAAATGATCCAATTGAGTGCCAAGATTCAAGCCTAGTCGAGAGCACATTTTTTTTTTTTTTTTTCATTTTTTTTTATATATATCTCTCTCTCGACTATTTAGCCCATTGCTCAAGTTTTCATTTCATCCCCTTTTTTACATAATACTTCAAACCTCAAAAATCTCAACATAGCCAAAACATCACTATCTAACTCATATTCATTCAAATCAAAACAAGGTGACTACCCATATTCAAGTCAAATGATATGAAGTTCTAAACTCTCTTGATTGGGTGCAAGACATTGTTTTTCTTTTAGGCTAGAAGGTGGTTGTCATGGCTTATGAAAGAAAGACGAATGGTGGTTTCTAGTGTGCATAGCACACTCCATTCTTATCAATACGGCTCAAGTCAAGGTCTAGAGATTATGCAATATAGAGAAGGCCAAAATGTAAGGCTAACAAAAATGAAAGATGGCCTAAATCATTTTGTGACTTCACAACATTAATGCACACTTCATAGTCAAAAAAAAATTGAAAGTTCAACGTTTTAAAACCGCAATAATTCGCATAAGCATGACTAAAAAGGGCTTTCAAGTCACAATATATGACATGTTGACCACAGACAAGGAACTTTGACTTCGACAGAGTAGAGATATTCGAATGCATTCTGTTCTTACGTAAGGGTACACTCAACAAAAAAAACACGACCAACATGCAAAAATGTACGCCCACCCCCAAACTGAAATGAAACAGTGTCCTCAATGTTGCAAAACGTAAGTATAGGAGAGAGAAAAGCGATACATCCCTGAAATTTAGAGAACGGTGGGAGAACGGTGGCGTCTCAGATCCCGGAGTGAAATCATTATTAAAACCTGCTGGAAGGAAAACTCAAGTGACCCACATCAACGCATGAAAGTGAACAAAAGAGCATGAAAGAGAAGCAAAAACACGAAAACGCAAACAAAACCACAGGAAACAGTACAAGCATCGAATACGAAAGAGTTACAGCCAATCATAACATAGTAAAGTAGATAATTAAAAAGTGAAAAGCTCTCAAACTACGGCAACATCCGACTACTCATCCGACGCCGTCTCGTCCTCGTCAGTCTCATCATCCTCATCGTCCTCACCCTCCTCGTCATTTTCAGGGACGGCAGCGGGCTCTGGAGGCTGGTGTGGAGGGTGTAGTGGAGCAAGCGGATCAAACTGGGGAAACTCGGGCCAAACGCCGGGCCAAGGGCTAAATGCATTAGCCCGAATAGCACTCTCCATAAACTGCCATCGGCGGTGTGCGTCCCATCGCGCAGCAAGAATATTCTGATCAATTCGTGTCATCTTGTGATCCAACTCAACTGCCCACTGCGGGACATCAGGCGCTACACCGGAAGAAGATGAAACACGCGGTGGGGCTTTGCGACGTGGCGGAGCAGGCAGAGCGGGGGCGGTGGTGGATGATGTGGCGGTGGGTCGGCAGGCCCGGTGACCAGAACGAGCAGCTATAGTCTCGGCTTGGCAAATCTGTGTGTATGAAATAATCCGGCGCGGCACCTCAACATGCTCCATCGGCGAGTACTGGACGCCGGCGTTCTTGCACAGTGCGGTGATGAGGGAGGGGAAACAAAGATTCTTCTTGGCACCAGAACACTCAATGATGGACTGAATCAATTGTTGCTTAATCAGTTTGCCCACGTTGATGTTGAGACCATGATGAATAGCATAGACAACCTCGACTCGCTCGCGAGTAGCTGTGCTCAAAGATAAGGTCGGGATGAGGCGAGCGCAAACAAAGTAATACCATGTGCGGGCCGTGGTGTTGAGGTTACATGCCTTGATTGAGATAGGACGGGAGTCCTTGAAACCTGTCCAAATAGACTCTGGATAACAAAGGGCAGAGTGGATTGCAGCATAATCAATGTCCTGTAAAAACGTCTCAAACTGATCCGGGCGAGGGATGGGGATGTGAAGTACTTCATTGATTTTTGTGGAAGAAATGGTAACATTGCGCCCCCTGACCTGAACAGAGACTAAACGGTGTACGTTTTCGGGCTTGCCGGTGGCATTGGCATAAAATTCTTTGACTAAAGGAATAATAGCCTCCCCGGGCTGCGTAGCAAACTCAAACCAACCTCGATTCCTAATATTCGTCCTGAATGGTTCAATCGAATAATCCAACGCTCGCTCATCCACCACATTCTTCTTTGTCAATTTTTCGGAAAAACAAACAGAGGCGGCGAGGCTAACAAATTTATCACAATCATACAGCGGCTCATCCGCTGGAGTAGAAGTATTCACTTTAGCCTTGCCTTTGTTTCCCTTAGAAAGTCGCGGGCTCATTTTCAACCCCCTAACACTAGGCAACACGTATCCAAGATAGAACGTTCTAGTCACCCACACGACTGATTTCAAACTCGGTATCCCCAAACTTCTTCAACAAATCACTCCCACAACCAAATTTTGCTCAACTCCACAAGCACAACAAGCTCACGAATGGAAAATGTAAAACGAGCGAGAAAAGAAAACCCACAAAATTCAATCAACCCGAATGATGCTCGCAACTACCAACCAAATGCACGATATCATCAACAATTCAATACTTAAAATTAATTTGCACCCCAAAATTGACCACAAATAATATATGAACCTTAATCCAAAATGGGTAGACAATTATCACAAAGTGATGTAGGAAGCTATTACTTTACCCAAAGAGATGAAAATGCAAGGTAAAGTCCGGTGGTGGCGGCACAATTCCGGCGGTGGCGGTGCAATTCCGGCGGCGGCAGTGGTGGAGTCGGGAATGTGGATTTTCGGCCGAAATTGTGATTTTTGATCGGTGGGAAGTGTAATAAATCGGTTGGGAAGTGTGGATTCAAGAGGAATTGGAGAGATATGGAGTGATGTGGGAGGAATTTGGATTTTTTGGAAGGGGGGAAGAGTTAGGGTTTGGAAATAAGAAAGAAAGTTGAAGGGAAATGGGGAAAGGGGGAAAATCGGCTGGGCATATATGCATCGAACGCCGCGGCGTTCGATTTATAACGCCGCGGCGTTGGGGTGCAGTAGCGAACGCCGCGGCGTTGGGATGCAGTAGCGAACGCCGCGGCGTTATTTGTTTGGAACGCCGCGGCGTTAAGTCAACCCGGTTTTTATTTTTTTTTTTTTTTTTTTTTTTCGTTTTGTTTCTGTTTAATATTTTTACGATGTGTTTTCATCGTGTTTGCAGGTTTTCCATTCATTCGCACAATTTCGAAATGAAAGGAAAATAAATAAAATAAAACAAAAAAAAGGAACTTGGGTTGCCTCCCAAGAAGCGCTTGTTTATAGTCGTTAGCTTGACGTAGGTGCAATCAATGTGGTGGGTCAGCGAGGGTAACGTGCACATGGTCCCTCATACAACCATTTCCTTCATAGTGTTTCAAACGGTGGCCATTAACAATGAATGAACCCTTTGTTTCGTGTGAAATTTCAACCGCACCGGAGGGGTAAACTTTCATGACAGTGAAAGGTCCTGACCATTTAGAGCGTAGTTTACCGGGAAAAAGTCGGAGGCGAGAATTGAATAAAAGGACCTGTTCGCCCTCGGTAAACTCCCTCGGTGTGATGCGCTTGTCGTGCCAGCGTTTTGTTCGTTCCTTGTATATTTTTGCGTTTTCATAGGCCTCCTGTCGGAACTCATCCAGCTCGTTCAATTGTAACAACCTGTGGTTGCCAACATCTTGCAAATCAAAATTAAGCAATTTAATTGCCCAAAATGCCCTATGCTCTAGCTCAACGGGTAGGTGGCAAGCTTTCCCAAAAACAAGTCGGTAAGGTGACATGCCAATAGGTGTCTTAAACGCAGTTCGATATGCCCACAGGGCATCATCTAACTTAAGAGACCAATCTTTTCGAGATGAATTTACCGTTTTCTCAAGGATGCGTTTAAGTTCCCGATTGGACACTTCAACTTGACCACTCGTTTGAGGGTGGTACGGTGTGGAAATCTTATGTGTGACACCATATTTTTGCAAAAGATTATCAAACTGTTTGTTGCAAAAATGAGTGCCACCATCACTTATAATGGCTCGAGGGGTACCGAAACGCGTGAAAATGTGTTTTTTTAAAAATTTAACTACCACCCTTGAATCATTCGTACGTAAAGCCTCCGCTTCGACCCATTTAGACACATAATCAACCGCTACTAGAATGTATTATTGGAGCATGAGCTAGGGATGGTCCCATAAAGTCAATGCCCCAAACATCAAAAAGTTCGCATTCTAATATGTTGTTTAACGGCATTTCATGTTTCCTCGAAATATTCCCTGTTCTTTGGCATTGATCACAAGAAGATATACGCATGCACATCTTTAAATAGGGAGGGCCAGAAAAAACCTGATTGGAGAACTTTTGAGGCGGTCTTAGTAGGCCCAAAGTGGCCACCTACCTTGCCATCATGGCAATGGCTCATAATAGATGTCATTTCTTCTGCCGGAACACAACGCCTGATAATGCCATCTGCACAATTCTTAAACAAAAATGGCTCGTCCCAAAAATAATGCTTGACATCAGATAAAAATTTCTTCTTTGATAAAAAGTGAGATTAGGGGAAGTGCACCCATGACAACATAATTTGCAAAATCAGCATACCAGGGGAAAGCACCATGAATCACCGTATACAATTGTTCATCCGGAAACTCTTCCCCAATTGGTTTTTCAATGATTGAATCGGAGACAGGGGCTTCTATCCTAGACAAATGGTCAGCTACCACATTCTCAACTCCTTTTTATCCCTAATTTCTAGATCAAATCTTGGAGAAGAAGAATCCATCTAATAAGGCGAGGTTTGGCATCCTTCTTTGCAAGTAGATACTTAAGTGCAGAATGATCAGTGTAAACAATGACTTTGTTCAAGACAAGGTATGAATGAAACTTATCAAATGCAAAAACTATAGCTAGCAATTCCTTTTCCGTCGTGGCATAATTTAACTGAGCATCATTTAAAGTTCGACTCGCATAATAAATGGTGTAGAATACCTTATCTTTCCTTTGTCCGAGTACAGCTCCAACTGCTGAATCACTAGCATCACACATAAGCTCAAATGGGAGGTTCCAATCTGGAGGTGCCATGATGGGCGCTGAAATTAATTTTCCTTGAGCGTGTGAAAAGCCTGCAAACACTTATCATCAAAGTTAAACGGTGTATCTTTTACCAACAAATTAGATAATGGTTTAGCAATTTTCGAAAAGTTAAAATGAAACGCCTGTAAAATCCTGCATGACCCAGAAAACTCCTGACGGCTTTCACCGAAGAGGGTGGGGGAAGCTTTTCAATGACCTCAATTTAGCTTTATCCACTTCAATCCCCTTGTGAGAGATTTTGTGGCCAAGCACAATCCTTCTTGAACCATAAAATGACACTTTTCCCAATTTAACACAAGATTAGTTTCTTCACATCGTTTAGAACACGTGTTAAATGGTTAAGACATGTATCGAAAGAAGTTCCAAAAACTGAAAAATCATCCATAAAAATTTCTAGGGAATCCTCGACCATGTCATGAAAAATAGCCATCATACATCGTTGAAAGGTGGCAGGGGCATTACATAGGCCAAATGGCATCCGCCTATAAGCAAATGTGCCATAAGGACAAGTGAAAGTGGTTTTCTCTTGATCCTCAGGTGTGATGGCAATTTGATTATAGCCAGAGTAGCCATCTAGGAAGCAATAAAACTCATGCCCGGCTAACCTCTCAAGCATTTGATCAATGAAGGGAAGGGGAAAGTGGTCTTTCCGGGTGGCCTCATTTAATTTCGATAATCAATGCATACTCGCCACCCGGTAACTGTTCGTGTGGGAATTAATTCATTGTTAGCATTGGTAATAACAGTCATACCTCCTTTCTTCGGGACCACTTGAGTTGGACTCACCCAATTGCTATCGGAGATAGGATAGATAATACCTGCATCGAGTAGCTTAATTACCTCCTTTTTAACAACTTCTTGCATCATTGGATTGAGTCGTCTTTGCGGTTGAATGGTGGGCTTATACTCATCCTCCATGAGGATCTATGCATACATACCGTTGGGCAAATCCCTTTAATATCAGCTATTTTCCATCCAAAAGCCTTTTTATGGGCTTTCAACACCGTAAGCAGCTTCTCCTCCATAATGTCTGTCAAAGATGAAGAGATTATAACAGGTAAAAATTCTGAATCTTGTAAGTAAGCATTTTGAGATGAGAAGGAAGAGGTTTAAGCTCAAGAGGTGGCGGTTCTTCAATTGAGGGCTTGGTAATGAAGTGATTGGTCTATCCAGAACTTCGAAACGAGGTCGAAAACTTCGTTTGTAAGGTGGATTTGCCTCGAGAAAAGCAACATTGTCACTCAAGTTATTGTTTTCCATGGTCTCATCCATGGGATTCACAAGACATGCCTCCACTTGATCTTCGTATTGATTCCCTGAAAGTGTTCAGAAATTAAGGTATCAAATGCATCGATGGGAAACAAGTAGAATCATTAGATGGGTGTTCGCATAGCATGATACACATTATTGTCACTTGCTCATTCCCACTCT